>ML434686.1:117065-235518 GCA_005239525.1 Nicotiana knightiana | reverse complement strand
AATAGGAAATAAATAACATGTTGATCAAGAAAATGATTTGAAATTATATCATTTATGACTAATTATGGAATATAAAGTATTAAATAAACAGGAAAATAATTTGATAAAAATACGAAAAACTGTGAGAAAATACCAGTTACTGTAAAAAGTGATTTTGAAAGTATATATACAAGTTTGAAAATAATTTGAGGGAAAATTGGGTATCAACAACTGCCCCTCTTTACCCGGAAAGGATGAAAGAGTTGTCGGGTAAAGATATGATGGCCAATTTTGACCGGAGGAAAATACTATGAAAGATTTAGGCCGCACCCTGGCTTCTAAGCTGCCTACATATCCCTGGTTGTACAGGAATCAGGCCGTATGTAGTTCATGAGTCACCGGCGAAGTATACCGGTGAAGTCTCACAAGGATGGATGCAAGGTGCAAGGTAAGGTGAACAAAATGGCTTACGGGGTGGTTAGGATAACTTGAGCGGTCCACTCTTGCCTGGCTGGTTGTTCTTAGCCGAATTTCCTGCAAACAGATAACAAGCATAGAATGTGCGTAATTTAAACATGATGTCGATTCCCATTGGACTATGAATGTTGTCTTTGGACGGTTGGGGATGACGCCGTTAGACCATGACGTCCTGGGCCATGAATCGCTTGATGCGGGATTCGCAGGCTATGAGATGACGTTCTCGGGCCATGAGGATGGTGCCTCCGAACCATGATGCCTTTGAATAATGATATGCAGAGTGATAAAAAGGGATCCGCGGTCCATGAAATGATGTTCTCGGGCCATGAAGATGGTGCCGCTGAACGATGATGCCTTTGGATAGGTTGGCGATATTTCAGCCCATGAGAAGTGCAATAGTATGATGCTGACAAGACAGATCTTAGTCTTGTGAATTAAAAAGGGCAGAGCTTAGCCCAGAATGAAACAAAGTAGGTAATGACAGAGACGATGATTGCTTTAAAAGGTAAATGAGAGGCAGCGTTTAGCCCCCGGAAGGCAGAATGGTAGCTTTATGCAAGAAATAAAAATGCAGATGGAGACATCGTTTAGTCTCGGAAGGCAAAATGGTAGCCTTATGCAGGTAATAAATGCAGATGGAGGTAGATCTTAACCTCGGAAGGCAGAATGGTAGCCTTATACAGATGGAGACAGTGCTTAGTCTCGGAAGGCAGAATAGTAGCCTTATGCAGGAAATAAAATGGGGATGGAGACAACATTTAGTCTCGGAAAGCAGAATGGTCGCCTTATGCAATGGGGAAAACAAAATGCAGATAGAGAGAGTTCTTAGTCTCGGAAGGCAGAATGGTCGCCTTATGCAATGCGGGAAATAAAATGCAGATGGAGACAATGCTTAGTCTCGGAAGGCAGAATGGTAGCCTTATGCAGTGCGGGAAATAAAATGCAGATGGAGACAATGCTTAGTCTCGGAAGGCAGAATGGTAGCCTTATGCAGTGCGGGAAATAAAATGCAGATGGAGATAGTGTTTAGTCTCAGAAGGCAGAATAATAGCCTTATGCGGGAAATAAAATACAGATGGAGACAGCGTTTAGTCTCGGAAGGAAGAATGGTAGCCTTATGCAATGATTTAAAGGAAGGACAACAGAAATTCTTAGCTGGCGTTAATTGCGGTAGAGCATTGTGATAATGAAGCATAGTTTGTGCTGATAATAAATATTGGCGTGTGCGATGAATTTGAGGAACGATGTCTGTCCTTTGAACGGATAATATGTCTCGGGGCTTTTGCAATTTTGTGCCTGCATCCAAAGAAAGATCGTGAGTTTTGTAAGGGGAAGGTTAGTTCTCATTCCCGCTGGCTCTGCTTGGTTTGTTGGCTTAATCACAATACTGTTCGCATCATTGGTGTAGCGCTCGCTAAACAAGATGTTTCGATAAATATGCATGATTTTGTAAAAGTATAATATATAATCTAAAATAGTTGTAGATGAACCGATGACATGACACGGTTCGAGACATTGCAACCTCTCGTGCTGTGGAATTTTGAGGGTCCTCCTCAAAATTCTGCCCCAGTTTCCAATTATGGGGGAAAATAGATTTTTATTGAATTGTGACCGAATCCATAGGGCTGCCTACGTATCCCCTTTTAAACGGGAATCAGCTCAGGCGTAGTTCAATTTACATCATTGAGAAAACATGAAGATTATAAATAGTAGCGTTTGACCGCATATGAGTTGATTGGTTTTGGCCAGACTTCTCCATCCATTTCTGCAAGTATGAGTGCTCCTCCTGTCAGAACTCTGTGAACAATGTACGGGCCTTGCCAGTTGGGAGAGAACTTCCCCTTGGCTTCATCTTGACGTGCAAAGATTTTCTTTAACACCAGCTTCCCTGGTGTAAATCGTCTTGGATTGACTTTCTTGTTGAAGGCGCTGGCCATTCTCTTCTTATATAGTTGACCATGACAAAATGCATTCATTATTTTTCCATCTATAAGGGCTAGCTGCTCATAACGGATCTTTACCCACTATGCGTCGCTGAGCTCATCTTCTTGTATAATTCTCAGAGATGGATCTCCACTTCGGCAGGAATTAAAGCCTCTGTACCGTAGACCAGCATATAGGGAGTTGCCCCGGTTGATGTGTGGACTGTGATGCGATATCCCAATAAGGAAAATGATAACTTCTCGTGCCACTGCTTGTGCCTTTCTATCATCTTCCTTAGTATTTTCTTGATATTCTTGTTGGCGGCCTCAACGGCTCCATTCATCTGAGGTCTGTAAGCTATGGAATTCTTGTTTTTGATATTGAAGGTTTCACACATGGCTTTCATCAAGTCACTGTTGAGATTAGAACCATTATCGGTGATGATTGACTCTGGAACTCCGAATCGACAAATAACGCGGTCGCGGACGAAATCGGCCACAACTTTCTTGGTAACTGCTTTGTAGGAGGCTGCTTTGACCCATTCAGTAAAGTAATCAATGGCGAACAGAATAAACCTGTGTCCGTTAGAGGTGGTAGGCTCGATTGGTCCAATGACGTCCATGCCCCAGGCAGCGAATGGCTAGGGTGAACTTGTGGCATTAAGCTCACTGGGAGGTACCTTTATCATATCTCCATGTATCTGACAACGGTGGCATTTCCGTACATACTGGATGCAGTCCATTTCCATAGTCATCCAAAAGTAACCAACTCAGAGTATCGTCTTTGCTAGAACAAAATCGTTCATATGCGGGCCGCAGGTCCCAGCATGAACTTCTTTTAATAATCTCGATGCTTCTTCTGCTTCGATGCACCTTAGCAAACCAAAATCGGGAGTCCTCCTATACAGGATTCCTCCGCTGTGAAAGAAATTGTTAGACAACCTTCGAAGCGTGCGTTTTTTGAGTGGGATTCGCAAGCTCTGGGTAATCCCTTTTTTCCAAGTATTCCTTGATATCATGGAACCAAGGGTTTCTGTATGCTTCTTCTTTGACATGGGCGTAGTAAGCAGGCTGATTGTGGATTTTCACCGAAATAGGATCAATGAAGTTCTTGTCTGGATGCTGAATCATAGATGACAAAGTAGCCAAAGCATCGGCGAACTCGTTCTAGATTCTGGGGACATGCCGGAACTCTATCTTTGTGAACCTCTTTCTCAACTCCTGAACATGATGCAAATAGGGTAATATCTTGGAATTCTTGGTTGCCCATTCTCCCTGTACCTGATGTACCAATAAGTCTGAATCACCAATCACTAACAGCTCTTGGACATTTATGTCAATGGCCATGTTGAGTCCCAAAATGCAGGCTTCGTATTCGTCCATATTGGTGGTGCAAGGGAACCTGAGTTTGGTGGATACTGGATAGTGTTGACCGGTCTCTGATACTAGTACTGCTCCAATACCGACTCTTTTGAAGTTTGTTGCTCCATCAAAGAACATCCTCCAACCGTTGTAGGATTTTGCAATGTCTTCTCCTACGAATGATACCTCTTCATCAAGAAAATACGTTTTCAGGGGTTCGTATTCTCCGTCTATGGGATTCCAGCAAGATGGTATGCCAGAGCTTGTCCTATAATCGCCTTCTGAGTCATGTAAACAATGTCGAATTCACTCAGCAGGATCTGCCACTTGGCTAGCTTGCCAGTGGGCATGGGCTTCTGAAAGATATACTTTAATGGATCCATCCTTGATATGAGATATGTTGTGTAGGCACAGAAGTAGTGCCTCGGCTTTTGTGCGACCCAAGTCAAAGCACAACAAGTGCGTTCCAATAAAGAATACCGCGCCTCATACGGAGTGAACTTCTTGCTGAGGTAATAAATAGCTTGTTATTTCCTTCCCGTTTTATCATATTGCTCAAGAACGCAACCGAAAGCTCCATCTAGCACTGCAAGGTAGAGTAACAGAGGTCTACCTGGCTCAGGTGGTACCAGAATCGGCGTGTTAAGAGGTATTCCTTGATTCTGTCGAAAACCCTTTGACAATCCTCGGTCCACTTAATTGTGGCATCCTTCTTCAGCATCTTGAAGATTGGCTCACAGATGACTGTAGACTGTGCTATAAACCGGCTGATGTAATTAAGCCTCCCCAAGAAGCTCATCACATCTTTCTTGTTCCTTGGTGATGGAAACTCTTGAATGGATTTGACCTTGGACGGATCCAACTCTATTCCCTGGCGGCTTACAATAAATCCCAGCAACTTCCCAGCAGGAACCCCGAATGCACACTTCGCGGGGTTCAGTTTTAGATTGTATTTTTGTAACTGATTGAAGAATTTCCCCAAATTCTCCATGTGATTAGCATTTTTCTTTGATTTGATAATGACGTCATCTACGTACACCTCGATCTCTTTGTGAATCATGTCATGGAATATGGTGGTCATTGCCCTCATGTAAGTGGCCCCTGCATTCTTTAGACCAAATGGCATCATCTTGTAACAATACACTCCCCACGGCGTAATGAACGTCGTTTTCTCAGCATCTTCATCATCCATCCAAATCTGGTGATATCCAGCGAAGCAATCCACAAAGGACTGCAATTCATGCTTGGCGCAGTTGTCAATCAAAATGTGTATGTTTGGCAAGGGGAAGTCGTCTTTCGGACTGGCCCGGTTGAGATCCCGGTAGTCGACGCAGACTCTGACCTTCCCGTCCTTCTTCGGCACTGGTACAATGTTAGCTAACCATGTCGGATACTCCACTACCCGGAGAACTTGGGCGTTGATCTGCTTGGTAACCTCTTCTTTGATTTTCAAACTCATGTGGGGTTTTAAATTTCTGAGCTTTTGTTTCAATGGAGGACACGTTGGATTGGTTGGTAGTTTGTGAGCCACAATAGACGTACTTAGACCAGTCATGTCATCATACGACCATGCAAACACATCCTCATACCCTCTTAGAAACTCTGTGTATTCTTTCTTCTCTGATGGTGACAAATGAGTGTTGATACGAGTTTCCTTGACGTTTTCTGAATCTCCCAGGTTGATAACTTTGGTCTCATCCAGGTTGGACTTAGGTCTGTTCTCAAAGTTCTCAACTTCCTTGACAATATTGTTAGGTTTTTCGTCTTCATCTGAATCAACGTCCGTTTGCTGCGTTGTCTCATTGCATGTCACAGTCATCGGTTCATCAAGACAGGTAATAGTAATGTTGTATAAATAAAGTAATGAGGGAAAACAATAGCAATAAATATCAGATTTTGTAAGAGAAATTTAGAAGATGCTTTGATAGATTGAATAACTGTTTCGATCATTGAAGATCTTTATTGCAGAAATTAAAAACAAACACAGGAAAATCATTTAGTAAATAAAACAGTAAATAATGCTTGTTTTAGCCTTGCTACCCCGAGGCTCGTCGGGCTCTGGTTGTCTTGATAGAGCAGTTCTTGAGATATGCCCCCTTGATCACAGTCTGTATGGAAGGGCCTTCCTCCCCCTCCCCCTCAAGGATAACACAGCAATCCATATCATCATTTTGTAGAAACAAGCTCCTCATTGCTGCAAGTGCTTCTTCTTCATCTGAACCGTAGACAGTGTCGGCTTGCTTGAAAGTTTGCTCAAGATGAGGTATCGGTTGTTCCAAAGGGTAATAGGGACTGCGCCAAGGTGGTGACCAGTCGTTGAATTCCTGCCAGGTGTACTCATACCCCAGACCGAAAGTGGTACCATGCTACTTGAGCTTTATAGGCTTCGTGATCCCTTGGAGGTTTTTACCGAGCCCTTTGCCCAGCTCATATCCTCCCCAGTTCAAGATGCTCTTGATCTTGTTATCCCTCCATTTTTCCTTGTCGATGGCATTGACCCGTTCAATATGGTGGTAAGTTCCTCCGCCTATCTTCCTTTTCCCGTCAATCATCGGAATAGTTTGACAGCCATAAATGAGGTTGCTACCATCACCATGAATAATCACCTCTTGGTGGTTCCATTCGAATTTTACCGCCTGATGTTGTATTGATGCCACGGCCCCAGCAGCATGAATCCAGGGTCATCCCAACAATAGGTTGTAGGATGCCAGAACATCCATCACCTGGAAATTCACTTCGAACCAAGTCGGTCCCATCTGTAGACATAGACTGATCTCCCCCATGGTGGACCTCTGAGAACTGTAAGCCTTCACATTGATCGTCCCATCCTTTATCTCATGTAGACCTCTCCCCAATTTCTTGACTGTTATCAGCGGACAGATGTTAAGACTGGAACCTTTGTCGATCAAGATTCTCGTGATGAAATGATCCTCGCACTGCACGGTGATGTGCAGTGCTTTGTTGTGCCCCAATCCTTCAAGTGGTAGCTCATCCTCATGAAAAGTGATTTTATGACTCTCCAGTACCTGGCCTACCATATTGGCCATTTCCCCACTAGTGATGTTGTTTGGAACATATGCTTTACTCAACACTTTCAACAAAGCATTCCTGTGTGTTTCAAAATTCTGCAGCAGAGAGAGGATGGATATTTGTGCCGGTGTCTTGTTCAGTTGGCCGATGACTGAATACTCCTTCGCATATATCTTTATCCAAAGTTCATCGAGACCTTTCTCAATAAGGGGAGGCCAGTTGGCGGCCTGCTTGCTCGACTCGGCCAGATGCTCAGGGGTGTAGACCTTACCAGTTCTAGTCATACCCTGTGTTGCGACAGCTTCCTCAGACCTGGCCTTGCTTTTCCTTCTCGCCTCGGCTGTGTAGTCCCAAGGAATAACGTTTGAGTAAAAGGGTAGCGTGGTTGAAATCGCCACTAGAATGGGTGTAGCCATATTTATTTCAAACGGAATGTGTGTTCGGGGTGGCAAGCTGGCGACCTCGAACGAAGCCGGTGTATTTGATGGAGATACAAACTCAACTTCAATCTGCACTGGTGACTTTGCCGGTGGCGCTGCTTCAAACTCGAAAGGGCATATTTACCTCAGAGGCCTTAGATGGCTGAATCTGGACTATGATTGGTTTGAGAGTGACTGCGGATTTCTTTGGTTCATCGCCTTCTGCAATCAACCCGATTGACCCCTCGGGGTCCCAATCATCTTCTATTTCAATCATATGGACGCCTCCACCCTTATGTTCTGGCAGAGGATTGTCGTGAACGTTTGGAGAGAGGTCTTTTGCCACAATAATCTTGTTGTCAATAAGAGCCTGTATTTTGTCCTTTAGAGAACGGCATTCTTCGATGGTGTGTCCCTTCATGCCGGAATGGTATGCACAGGATTTGTTTGGGTTAACCCACTGAGAAGGATTCTCAGGGGTGGCAGTAGGGATAGGTGTAACATAACCAGTGGCTGTGAGTTTTTCATATAGCTGGTCAATGGGCTCGGCTATGGCGGTATATTGTTTTGGAGGACGACGATCAAAATTGGGACGAGGTCTAGGGAAGTTTTGGTGTGCAGGAGGGGATTGGTAATGAGATGACTGTGAATTATAAGCGTGGTAGACATGAGTGGGTTGTGGATATTTGGGTGAAGCAGGTTGATATGTGGGTGGTGGAGATTGGTAGGAAGGTGGTGGAGTTTGGTAATTTGGCGATGGAGCTTGGTAATTTGGTAAAGGATGATATGTGATTGAAGTGTCGGATAGGTTTGGTACTTGAGTGGGGACTTGTTTCTTTGTGCACCCATTACGGCTCCCACATCTCTCTTCTTAGACACACTACCGGACTGTAGAGCCTTGTTAGTGGCTTTCAAGGCTTCAAAATTTGTGACCATACCGCTTTTGATACCTTCTTCAATCTGCTCTCCCAATTTGATGATGCCAAAAAACTTGCGGCCCTCAACCATCATTAACCGTTCATAGTACTTCGGGTCCTGAACTCGGACAAAGAACTTGTTCATCTATTCTTCTTCTAGAGCAGGTCTGACTTTAGCGGCTTCGGACCTCCAGCGAGTAGCATACTCACGAAAGGTTTCTGTGGGCTTCTTCTTCAAATTCTGAATGTAAAATACATCTGGTGCGTTCTCTGTGTTGAACCTAAAGCTTTCTATGAAATCAGACGTCATGCCTACCCAGTTTGACCATTTCTTGGGGTCTTGGTCGATGTACCAAGATAGTGCATCTCCCTTGAAACTCCTCATGAACAGCTTCATGCGGATTCTTTCATCCTTTCCCATGCCGACCAATTTGTCACAATAGGTCCTCAGATGGACTCTCGGATCACCAGTACCGTCAAACATTTCGAACTTTGGAGGTTTGTACCCCTCGAGCAGTTTGACATCAGGTTGGATACAAAGTTCTTCATAGTTCAATCCTTTCGATCCCTTTGGTCCCTTCAACACTCTGAACTCGGCTGATCAGTTTCTTAAGCTCTTCGGCCAGGTTCCTGATAAGTAAATCCTTTTCGTTAGACTCGGACACCTGTGGAATAGGTGGAGTGGAATTGGTCATGGTTTCCACATAAATGGGATTATTATAGGCGTGGAAACGGTCTTTTGTGGGTTTTGAGGTTCTGGGATGAGTAGTGGGGTGTTATTTGAGGTGTGGCAAGCATTGTACTATGTCGGGAGGTTTTGGTTCTTTGGGGGAGTGGTGTGATGGTTTTGTTGTCTTGGGATATTTTGTGGAGGTATCGATTTTTGAGCATTTGGGAGGTTGACGTCAGGGACGTTGAGGGAAAATGATAAGCTGGTAAGATTCCGGACCTGATCTAGTTCAATTTTTGTTCAAGTGGCGACATGTTCTCATGCAGGACCTGAATACCTCGGCCATCAGTGGCCTCTACCCTTTCATTCACATTCTCCTTTTTGATGCTGCTGGACTCTTCCATCTTACTTTTGCCTTTGTTTTTGTCCTTAGGAGGACTAGGGGGAGGAGTAGGTGGAGGGCCCTTGGATCTGGTGAGATAGGATGATGATGCCAGAATGTGCAAACTAACCTTTGTGAAGGGGAGTAAGAAAAAATAGAAACAAAAGGTAACCAAGTCAGTGAGGATTATGAAAAGAGTATTGCAGTATTTAAACACATAATGCGGAAATGAAAGCGTGTCCTAAGTTGGGGACCTCTTGTGCCTGAGGTAGGCCTAGCGACAAATTGATTTGGAGAACTTAAAATGCTAAATGCCTCATTTTATTGATAAGAGAAATAGACGAATCCTAAAACGACAGACGAAAAAATAAAAATCACTAATGGCCATTGGCCTTATTACATTGTTGGAAAAATAAAGACATTCCTATCTACTTGGTCCCAGAAGGACCTTCCCCAGATTCAGCATTCCTGCTTTCTTCTAACAGCCTTCCCAGCTCGCGAAGTCCCAACAGCAGATAAGTTCTGGCTAAATATCCCTCTGCAGCTCCCTCATCCTTTTGACAATCTTCAACCCTTTTGATGAACTTTTCTTCTAAATCGATCATACCTCGTTCCAAATATCCCAGCCTTTTGTTGGCGCTAATAGCCATGTCCTTCCATTCCTCGATCAGTCTTTTGTTAGACTCATGTATCTTGTGGTGATCATCCTCGTTCTCCCGGATCCTTTTACACAACTGGTTGAACTTGACTTGTGCTTCAGCCCTTTCATCTACAACCCTGTGACCTCGAACGTACCCTGGCTTGCTTTGACCACCCAGATCTTCTTCTAGACAACCCGGATAAAACGGGGTATAACCGGTGTGATACCTGTCTGTCTCGATGGTGTCTTTCTCGAGTATAACCTTGCAATGCCATAGGTGCTGAGCTTGGCACCTGTGAGGACTGTCATTGTTTTGAAAGTCGGCTCAGAGATGGCTCATCTTCTCGACCCTAGGGATGACTTGTTTCCTTTCTGCCAGCCTCATAACTCGAAGAGGGACGTAAAGGTAGGTCGTTCTGAGACCAATCAATACCAGAAATGATGCGTCCCATGATCGAATGATGAACTCATCTGTTGGAAACCATTCGAACATCCACTGAACCCGTTCTTCGGTCAGGTTATCAAAGAGCTTGACCCATGCTTCGGCGTCCTCAGGTTGAGCGAACATGTCAGGGATATAGTTCATTCGCTTTGGGTGATGGAAAGCGATGTGGTCATCTCACATTCGGCGGTGGATGTCCTGTCGATATTCCCCTTTTTGGAGATGTTCTACAAGCCAGAGTTGGAGTAATAGATTGCAAACTTCGAAATGTCTTTCTCATTGTTGACATTTTTCCAGAGCCTGGTACATATCTGCAACGATCATGGGCACAATTCTGAAATATTGCCCATTTAACCCTTCCACTACGGTCTTAGTTACCATAGCTAATCTGGTATGGATCCTTTCTTTCTTCATCGGGAACACGATCAATCCTAAAAAGTAGACCATAAACACGAACACTCGGTGATGGACGGGTCCCAGAGAGGTGACAGCGAACTCGTCATGGTAGGTACGTTATGATTTGCTATAGCCATACCATTCGTACATGTAATCAAAAGGAATGTATGAATCCTCCAGACATATCAATTCCACGTCCTTTTTCAGACCCATCACTTTGAGGAAACTTCTGCCTGTGCGGTTCTCAGGCATCAACAAACCCGGTGTTTCCCATACTAGGTTAGCCAACCCTCCTATATCTTCTATCAACGGTGCCATTTCGATGCTCCCAAAGCGGAACACAAACCTTTCGCGATCCCAGAATAAGATAGCAACCTCTACTACCATTTTGTTAGGCTGGATTTCCAGAAGTGATGGTAGATTACCCAAATGTTTCCTGACGATAGCTTTGTCGCTAGAGTGTAAATCTTCCCACCAACTCAGCAATTTTGGGTGAATTTTGGAGACCATGCCGAATCTAGGGACTTCGTGCCTCATTTTTTTTTCCTGCAAAACAAATATATTAGGCCCTTACCCCCACCAGACTCGACTATTTAACGTCAATAATTAGCAAGAAACATTTAGTTCTCCAAATAAATGCATAGAATGTGAGGGCGTTCGTTTGGGTTCAGGGAAACCCGGTGGACTTTTGGATAAGGCTATCTTAAAAGCTATCGTGCGGATAACACTTTAGCTTTGACTAGGTTTGACCATGATGCATGCAACAGTTCGACAAAGTAAGGTTTCTATGTGGTTTTAGACTGGTACCTTTGAGCGGACAACTCAAAGGGGAAAGGCACGAAACTGTCGACCGCACCGCTGATCGACTGGTTTTACCGCTAATAAGCCTTTCCGAATTTAGGGGGTAATAACATAGGAAGGGTGCAACCACTCATCAAGCGTTGCTATTGTATTTTGTTTGGCATGGGTGGAGTATGAATGTTGAGCATTATTTATGCATTAAGTATTTAAAACAAGTTGTCACGTATTTTCACGTTAAAGAAAGTGGTAAAAAACAATAATAATGATTTAAAGCATTTACAAAAAGGAAACAAAGAGACATGTCAGTTACGGTTTTGAAAAATAAATACTTGAAGTAAACAATAAATCGCATGCAAAGGGAAGGGCGCAAGTATTTAAAAATAAAGGCATAAATTCACGAAACAATTTGAAATGGTAAAAGCCTATAATCCCCAGCGGAGTCTCCATGATGTCGCGCCCCCCCTTTTTCTCTCCTCACGGAGATCGGGTTCAGGACGTTTTTGGGACAAACTCCTTTGGAAGGAAGAAGTTAAAGGAAGAGTCGCCACCTAACGATTTTTATGGTGAGCTAGGGCACCTTGGGTAGTTAACTCATGAACTAGTTTGCATTACCAGAGATTGGGTAAGGGCTTGAAATTATCCCAAGGGGAAGGTGTTAGGCACCCCTCAGGATCCACAACTATGGTCCCGGCCAAATGGTTTCGTGAATTCAAACAATAAGCAAATAACAAGCAAGGCTCACATAAGAGGGGATTTCAAACAAGTATTGGAGTTTTATTGAAAGTTTAAAAGAAATTAGAAGTAAACATTTGAGAAAATATCCTAGGTTTAAAGTAATACGGATCACATCAATGCAATACCCGATAATCACTCCTCGAAGAGGGGCTACACGTGGTATTAGCGCACCGGTCATCATATCCATATTCTACCCTTCCCACCCCGTGAAGGTAATTAAAGCGTGTGTTGGTCACAGATTCTATTGTGTGCTATTACCCGTCCCATCTTATCAGTCCTGGATGAAGTTAGGACTACTATCCTAAAGGGTAGGTACTAGGCAAAACTGTTACACTCCATATTTTCGTACGTGGAAGTACGCATAAGTAATTTGATGAAAGCTCAGAAATGAGATGTTACATCCCGTATTTTTGTACGTCGAAGTTTCTCTGTAAGTTAATCAACGTAAGTTTGTGAATGGGATTATTTTGAAGTTACAAGCATTATACTATTTCAAACAAGTGATGAGTAAATTCGTGAATGTGAGAGGGTAAGCAAATCGAAGAAAATGAATTTTGTTGAAGTTTGACATTTTTGGATAAAATATGGTCCAGCCAAAAATACCCGGTATTTATAGACTAATACCATACAAGGTACCATATGACCATGATAGTAAGGTGTATAAAATATGTTAAAAGTGAGCAGTATTATAGGTAATTTGAGATAATTCTTAATTTTATGGATAATCGGGTAATTACCGATTTTAGTGGGAGATTAACTATTTAATTTAAGGCTTTTGGATAAGCCTTCACGTGTAAACAAGACAAATGAGTAACAATGACTCTTCAAAAATGTGCTAGGTGGATTTAGAAGAATTGGTGACTCTTAATTCATGAAATAATGTGGCAGAATTAGGATATTTGGCCAAAATTTTATTCTTATCAAGGGGGGACATGCTACTATAATAAGGAGCCTTTTCAAATTCATTCATGGATTCTTAGAAAGAGACCATACGGATCTGCCGGCAATCACAAATTGCTTTCAACTTTAGCTTTATTTCTACATAAAAATTTCCTTTAGTTTCAAATGGAAAAAGCTTCAAAAGGGGTAAAATGATGAGATCTTCAACAATAGTAACGAATCTATTTAAACAAATTCATACAATATTATGTAATAGCAGCGTAAGATGCAATTCTAAGAGAACAAGGTACAATCATCCTCAACAATATCATACCGATTTTTCCCTACTTCGATTCGTTGCTACATGTTTCGTCGCGATTGACGTATGTTAGAGGAATTGCCAAGATAACCGACTCAGGTATGATAAGGCTATCCATCCTTTCTTTTGGCATGGTCCAAATTATACTGAAGAAATGAGCAAATACACAGTTTCTATAAATTACTCTATTCATAGAAATAGTAGGGGTATCTATATTCTTGATTCCCTATGAGAATTATTATTATATTCTGTTCATGGGCCTCAAAAATACGTATGTTGGTAAAGTTTATTTCATGATATTAATCAGAGGTATAATGGCCTTATGACGTACCGAGAGACTTTATTAACGTATTTCATATGCATTTCATGCATTTACATATGCACATTGACCCATGACCAGATGGCGTTATATACGCGTATATATGTAAATATATGTATATGGGATATGGGAAAAGGTTAAGGCGTTATATACGCATCACCACCTGATCAGCTAGTATACGATGATGATTTTGCCCACAGTGGCCGATATGATATGATGGGATGCCCTCAGAGGCTGATGATGTTATGAAACATGTACCTATGCGCGCCATGACATTCATATGCATATGCATGACGCTAAAAGTAATTTATGATTTACAAAGCTATTCAGGCTTACAGGTTGCGTCATGTGCTCTATATTTCTTCCATGTCTCTTACGTACTTATTTATGTGCCTTACATACTCGGTATATTATTCGTACTGACATTCCTTTTGCCTGGGGACGCTGCGTTTCATGCCCACAGGTCCCGATAGATAGGCCGAGAGACCTACAATTAGGCTATCAGCTCAGCGGAAGATGTTGGTGCGCTCCATTTGCTTCGGAGTTGCTTGTTTTGTTAGTATGATTTAGACGGGTATTGTTTGGTATGGCGGGACTCTATCCCGACCTTTATGACATTTATGTACTCTTAGAGGCTTGTAGACATATGTCGTATACGTGGAAGGTTGTACGGCCTTGTCGCCCTATGTTTTGAGTTTATAAATGTTTATGTTGGCCTATTAGGCCCCTATGTCACGTGTATATGATGATGTAATAAGAATGATACGTTATGTTGGTACTCGATCGAGTAAGGTACCGGGTGCCTGTCGCGGCCCATCGGTTTGGGTCGTGAAAAAAGTGGTATCAGAGCAGTTCCGTCCTAGGGAGTCTACAAGCCGTGTCTAGTAGAGTCTTGTTTATGGGTGTGTCGTGCACCACACTTATAAACAGGAGGCTACAGGGCATTTAGGACTGTCACTCTTTCCTTCTACTCTAGATCATGTGGTAGAGCTCAATTGTAAGAACTCAATTTCCTAAACTCTATCTTATTCATAATACGACGATTCCTACATCGAGAAAAACGCTTGGTAAGAGATATAGTTGTGGAAGAGTTGAGTCAAAGGAATTCGATTTTTGTATCATGCTTATGATGAGTAAACGTAAGGTCTTCAGTAGATCATGTGTGTGTAAGCTCCTTGGTAAGGACCCCTAAGGCAAGAATACTTATCCACTCTTACGTTAAAAAGGAATAACAGAATCGGAAGGTAGACACAAGTTTCAGCAAGTAAAGAAACAAGGTGAAGAAGGGTACGAGGTACCCCAGTTAATAAAGATTATCATTTTTACCATTCAGGAAGGGAGATATAAGCATTTTGAGTTACCTTCAACAGTGACAGATGTATGTACAATCGGCCATACCTATCTCAGTTATGCCCTATGGGAGCTAACAAATATAGTTTAAGAGAATGACGGGTTATCAAAATCTGGCTGCGGTTAGAGTAACCCATAATGGGGGATGGATTGGTAGAGTTAGTCGACATTTCCGAAGGATAGTGAAAACGTTGTAAGGGATCTCCTTGTGAGACACCTAGATGGTGCACTCTAAAATAGTACAGCTAGATATGAGTGCTACAAAGATAGGCACTGGAAGTCTGGAAAGGATAAATATTATCTTAGTATGACTCCCTTCCCTAGAAGAGAGATAATGCTAGGCAACCCGAAGAGCCAGTGGATGGAGCAAAGGGGAGCTAAAATCAAAATAATATCTTGTTGAAGTTTTCAGAATAAAGTGATATATAGAAATGTTAGCAGGAAATAAGAAGAGAGCTAATGAAGCATTAAGATTAAGATGTGATACATGGATGACAATGGTAGGTCAAAAAGATGACAGTATTACAGAGTCTATAGTCATGTGAAGGAAAAGACGATAGGTGATAGACCTTGAGACAACAAAACAGTATAGGCCATAAATTCATATCCTCACTTTGAGAAATAAGTTCGTGACTCCAACGCAACTACCGGAAGGAAAAGTTAGACCCCGGGATAAATAAAATCAGTATGGTCCAGTGAACAAGATAAACTAAACATGAATAAGAGACTGAGTGATTGGATAATAGTCGGCACCATTAGAATTTCATATTTTGTTTCGGCGATAATAGAATGGACAACAGAAGTAGATTCATGAGAAATTCAGAAAATGGTCATTCAGAAAGACGCTTCCCTAGAGCAAGCAATGTGAGCAAAGTTAAGCCTAAGGGGCTGTATGTTGTGTCACTCTCACGAGTAAGGAAAGTTGCTATCCTTGGTATAGCAGGATCATTGCAAGGCAAGTAAAGGTCATCAATGATGTGAGAAGACGCCAAAGATGAAGAGGTAAAACATCTATTGGTAGATCATCGTAGCGCTAAATATTAGTACTCCCCTAAAGGGGGGAATATGGAGTGATGTGGCGTTAAGTCAGAATTAAGTGGTTCTAGTAATAATGGAACGGTAAAGGAAGAATGCGATAAAATGAGAAGGGGATGAGATTGTAATTATTCAAAGACTACAGATATGATACGATTCCAGAACATTATGCAAACACGACGCCAATGAGAGGAAGTAAGGGTTACGGCCCCGGATGTTATTGATAATAAAGAGCAGCGGAAGATGTAAGTTAAGATAAAGGAAATAACCCAAGAAAGATTACGCGGAGTATTTATATGAGAATGGACCAACGAGCAGTTAGTAGTTGATTCTGGAAGATTCTAGATATGGCTAGACAAGAGGTTACAGATAAATCAACAGACCATGCAAAATAAACATAGTGAACCCCACCATGGGGAGTTTAGTCTTGTAGATATGACATCGGAACCTTGAAAAATATTCAAATAGGAGTTGGGGTAGTTAAAGTTATCATACGAGTATTACATTAATAAAAGAGAATGCCACTGGGAAGGAGGTCAAAATATCACTTCAGAAGCAACCCTGCAAACACAAGGGCATGGAGGT
The DNA here is from genome assembly GCA_005239525.1 of Nicotiana knightiana. Lineage (NCBI taxonomy): Eukaryota > Viridiplantae > Streptophyta > Magnoliopsida > Solanales > Solanaceae > Nicotiana > Nicotiana knightiana. The sequence goes on along the minus strand of ML434686.1, from coordinate 218,859 downwards.
AAGTAAATACGGATAATTATAGGCGAGAAAGGACATCAAAAATTCCGTCGAGTATACAATATAATAGACTTACATCTTTACAAGAGTCAGAGGGTACTAAAATGAAAGACTAGCTGAGGAAATAAGGAAGGAGGCTGCAACCTAAGAACAGTGACCTAAAGAGGAAATGGTAGTCTCACAACAACATTGTATGCACTCTAAAAGAAAGTGGCACCTACCGTGGCTAATGAACGGGGAAAAAATCGAAGGTAATATTCGAAACCATATAAGTTGTACAAAAATTTCAGCATACGTGGGAACTAAGATAAGCTAAACATGCACGCAACAAGGTGAAGAAGGACCAGGAAAAGTAATTGAATACGTTTAAAGAAAGCTGAGATGGAATGAAAAAAATATTCGATCAATGATCCAGAGTTGGTTACGTTATGAATGTACTTGTGATTTCGAAGTATACATATATGTTGACAATCATACAACATTAGAAGACTCTGATATAAGTTAAAAGAAAGAATTGAGTCCAGGTCATAGACAAAGAATTAAATTGTTAGAAGATTATATCCTAGACATTCTATAGCGTCCATGAAGGCTAAACATAATAACTAATACCATGAACCGCAGATCAGGAGATAGCTTAAGCCTACATAAAGACTGATTAAAAGGAAGAGGAAACTAAAGAGTTACATCAACTAAGAAAATCAGGAGTCTGATTATTGGACCCAAAAAATTATAGACACCATGATTGAGAAAATTATAGAATCACTCTAAATATTAGAGGTACAAGAGATATAGTACAGTAGCCATATTTATAATGGCTCTATGATAAAGCCTATCGGAAGAGTACTAGCTTCATAAGAAGTCAGTATGAAACTCCCACCAGACTGTGTATGCACAAGAGGTACAAGTATTATAATAGAGCTTCAAGTTATGGACGTGAATTACACCTAGGTAGAAAGGAGGTCATGAAAGAGATAGAAGATACGATGCAAATTTTAAGGTAAGTAAGGTAAAGATGAACAACATACGAGGTACTCAAAGGCAGAAGATCGTAAATAGTCCATACTCCGGATAAAAGACTAGAAGCGCGGGGATTCAGTATCAAGGAATAATAGCGGCATCGTCAGTAGCATATCTTCCAGCCTATGGTCTAGGTATCGAAAAGCCTGACTAAGAGAGTAAAGAAGAGTTAGAGACGATGCGATGTCCTAGAAAAGCAAAAGGAAATATATGATGCAAGCAAGTTGAAAGGTTGCAAGTAATATAAATAGATATGTGTAGGTCGTAAGATATTGTATGGTGCAGCGACAAGGTTCTAGAAAACAGGAGTAAGGATAAGAATAGGCGAGTGAGAAGGTAATGAAAATCGATAAGTTCTCAGGATTAAGCCCATGAAAACAAGAAAAGCGGATGGTTTCTCTAAGTTATACAAAGTTCACTATAGCCTAAATGAACTCAAAGGAGTCTAAGACTAATAGTATTTAGAAGAGATGGAATACTGCCCCAGTAATAGAATGAGGATGTAATTATGATAGATAAAGGATGAAGTTTGGGCCTTCATTGAGTAATGGTCTGACGAAGAAAAGAAAGGGATATCATGAACTAGACATGATTAAAATACCCCGCAAGGTGAATCACATTGGGACGCTGTGAGATACGGTTATGAAAGCGTGGTATTTCCCCAGATGGATTAGTATAACCATTTCAGATGTTCCCCGATGAAACGTGAACCCTAGCGGCAGTGTTACATAAAAGGTTAAGTTATCAGCGGTAGATTATAGATCAATAATGAGGTGAATCAACAATGGATGGATAAAAGTTATAAAGTATGAGATGAGATTAGGACGTCATTCTTAAGATGAACAGTAATGTGGAAGCATTAAAGGACATAAATTTATACATATTGGATAAGCAATGAAAGTAACCTGGAATTTGGTAGCAGAGCTTAGTAACGAGAAATCGAGAAAAGAGTTATGGTATAGTATGACCTACTTAGATGTAGTAAAGTCATACGGATGGATAACCGGGTCTATAAAATAAGATATAGCAATATTCGTAAGTTCAACAAAGTACCGAACGAAGAACTTTAGTATACCCATAGATGCACAGAGGGACAACATATCAAGCTCTGTATTTATTTACAACTTGAGACCTAGAGATTGGCTAAAAGCGGGGAAAAAAAGAGTCACATAGGCGCATGTACAAGGAAAAAGTCATACATGCTGTACGAAAAAAGGTAGCAATAGTTACGAGATTTGAAAGATTCCGACGACAAGTCGTAGTGTAAGAAAAAAGGCCTAAAAGGGGAATGCCTTGACCTTTAGATTTATCCACAGAACAGTTTCCTAAATGGAAAGAAGAGTACTAAAGTATTTGGAAGACATAAGTTACGAAAAGGATAAGTGCATCAGTCAATATTCGAGGACGAATGTTCCAAAGGGGGGAATGATGTTACACCCCATATTTTCGTACATGGAAGTACGCATAAGTAATTTGATGAAAGCTCAGAAATGAGATGTTACATCCCGTTTTGTACGTCGAAGTTTCTCTGTAAGTTAAACAACGTAAGTTTGTGAATGGGATTATTTTGAGGTTATAAGCATTATACTATTTCAAACAAGTGATGAGTAAATTCGTGAATGTGAGAGGGTAAGCAAATCGAAGAAAATGAATTTTGTCGAAGTTTGACATTTTGGGATAAAATATGGTCCGGCCAAAAATACCCGGTATTTATAGACTAGTACCATACAAGGTACCACATGGCCATGATAGTAAGGTGTATAAAATATGTTAAAAGTGAGCAGTATTATAGGTAATTTGAGATAATTCTTAATTGTGTGGATAATCGGGTAAATATTAATTTTAGTGGGATATTAACTATTTAATTTAAGGCTTTTGGATAAGCCTTCATGTGTAAACAAGACAAATGAGTAACAATGACTCTTCAATAATGTGCTAGGTGGATTTAGAATAATTGGTGACTCTTAATTCATGAAATAATGTGGCAGAATTAGGACATTTGGCCAAAATTTAATTCTTATCAAGGGGGACCATACTACTATAATAAGGACCCTTTACAAATTCATTCATGGATTCTTAGAAAGAGACCATACGGATCTGCCGGCAATCACAAATTGCTTTCAACTTTAAATTTATTTCTATATAAAAATTTCCTTTAGTTTCAAATGGAAAAAGCTTCAAAAGGGGTAAAGTGATGAGATCTTCAACAATAGTAACGGTTCTATTTAAAAAAATTTATACAATATTACGTAATAGCAGCATAAGATGCAATTCTAAGAGAACAAGGTACAATCATCCTCAAAAATATCATACGAATTTTTCCCTACTTTGATCCGTTGTTACGTGTTTCGTCGCGATTGACGTATGTTACAGGAATTGCCAAGATAATTGACTCAGGTATGTTAAGGCTATCCATTCTTTCTTTTGGCATGGTCCAAATTATACTGAAGAATTGAGCAAATACACAGTTAGAAATAGTAGGGGTGTCTATATTCTTGATTCCCCATGAGAATTATTATTATCTTCTGTTCATGGGCCTCGAAAATACGTATGTTGGTAAAGTTTATTTCATGATATTAATCAGAGGCATAATGGCCTTATGACGTACCGAGAGATTTTATTGACGTATTTCATATGCATTTCATGCATTTACATATGCACATTGACCCATGACCAGATGGCGTTATATACGCGTATTTATGTAAATATATGTATATGGGATATGGGAAAAGGTTACAGCGTTATATATGCACCACCACCTGATCAGCTGGTATACGATGATGATTTTGCCCACAGTGGCCGATATGATATGATTGGATGCCCTCAGAGGCTGATAATGTTATGAAATATGTACCTATGCACGACATGACATTCATATGCATATGCATGACGCTAAAAGTAATTTATGATTTACAAAGCTATTCAGGCTTACAGGTTGAGTCATGTGCTCTATATTTCTTCCATGTCTCTTACGTACTTATTTATGTGCCTTACATACTCGGTACATTATTCGTATTGACATCCCTTTTGACTGGGAACGCTGCATTTCATGCTCGCAGATCCCGATAGATTGGTTGAGAGCCCTCCAAGTAGGCTATCAGCTCAGCGGAAGATGTTGGTGCGCTCCATTTGCTTCGGAGTCGCTTGTTTGGTTAGTATGATTTAGACCGGTATTGTTTGGTATGGCGGGACTCTATCCCGACCTTTATAACATTATGTACTCTTAGAGGCTTGTAGACATATGTCGTATAAGTAGAAGGTTGTACGGCCTTGTCGGCCTATGTTTTGAGTTTATAAATGATTATGTTGGCCTATTAGGCCCGTATGTCACGTGTTTATGATCATGTAATAAGAATGATACGTTACGTTGGTACTCGGTCGAGTAAGGTACCGGGTACCCGTCGCGTCCCATCGGTTTGGGTCGTGACAAACAGAAACATGTTGAGTTGGATGCTATAAACTTAAACTAGAAACATACCAGTTAGGAATAAGAATAGAACAACAAGGTGTAGAGAAGTAGAGCAACAAGACAGTGGTATGCAGAGCAATAGAGCAACAATAAGTTGTTCGTTCCTGGCTTTCAGCCGACTGAGTAGCCAGAAGAACAAGAGAGAATATGTAGCAAAGCAAGTGAGAGTTCAGAGCAATATGAGTGCTGTTTATGTGTGTGTTCGTGTATCTATTGGTTGTGTTATGCTAAAGAGAGTAGGGTGTTTATAATTCTGAAAACGAGTAGAGAAAATAAGGTATGGAATAATTAGTCTAACATAATTATGGAAATAATAACCAATCAGTATCAATTAAAGGCCCGGACTCCCTTTAATTAGGGAGTCAAGTTCAAACAGGCCGATCAGAGTTAAATCAGGGAAAGGAATCAACTAGAGTGATCTTACCATAACAGGGGTAGTAAAAGCATGGAGTGTGATATAAAGACCAGGTTCTTAACACGTAATTAAGGAAAGTACACACTGATAGCATATTCACAAAACAAAGCATGGTTTTAATTCTGAAAATTAGTTGAGGGAATCTCGACTATAATTGAAATCACAGGGAATCAGGCATAATCAAGGAAAGTATCACACAATAAAGGGAAGAAATTCAAAAAATCAGTACAGAACATACATAACCATAGGTTCGAGGAAAATATCACAGAGTCATTAGAGGGTATCAGGAACCCTAACCATGAATTAGAGTAAGAAACATAGATCACAAAGAGAGCCTCGAATAAGTATACAGGTTGGCTAACCATAGCAAACAAAACGGACTAAAAAATCTAAAAATTGGGATTTTTCGTAAGAAGCTTTGTATCAAAACGTATTAACAAAGAAAAATATAGAATAACATTAAAGCAGAAGTAAAATAAATCAATTTTTGAAAGGGGTTTGTGAAACCCTAGTTTTAAAAATTGAAAGATCGTTTAAAGATGAAAGTTTTTAGGGAAAAACATAGAAAAGCTTTGTTATGCTATAGATATAAAGTACATCTAGGCTAAATCAAAAGATATAGGGTTAGGGTTTCATGGAACCCAGAGAAGTAAGAAGAACCTCAAAGACGGCACCGGCCTAAGCTAGAACAGGTTGTAAACTTACTCAAACAGCCGGGGAGGCCGGAAAGTGGCATGGGACCATGGGAGATGAGTTGGACCACTCCAGGTTTGCCTGAGAGCCCCAGAGCATCATTGTACTAGTGCAAAGTGGACAAATAGCTATGAGACTATGAGGAGCCATGGTTTCTGGTGAGAGAACCAGTCGGACAAGATGACCGGACTCCATCGGAGAAGAGAAGCCAAAGGAGGCTTCTAGAGAGAACTTAGAGCGTAACAGAGAGAGATAGAGAGAGAGTGTGTGTGTGTGTGTGTGTTGAGAGAATGAGGGGTCGGAGGGGGTAGTGATTAGGTTTAATTATGGTAACCCTGATCTGGACTGTTGATCTCCTTTGATCAACGGTTCAGATCAACTGTGGGTTTGGGCCGGGTTATTTGTGGTTTTTGGGATGGGTTGGTTAAGGGTTTTAGGTTAGGTGGGTTGGGTTTAAAACTGGTTACAATTTAAATAGAAATAGGCTAAATGTTAAATACCCAATTAAATAAGATAATTAATTAATAAAATAGCTAATAATTGTGTAAAAATAAATTGAGAGAAAATAAATTAAATTAAGGCGATTGACTAAGATATAAAAATTATAAATGATCATTCATTTACTTTAAAAAGGTATAAATGCACATTTGTGCTATAATTGCAAAAATTGCTGAAATTAACTAAATGATGCCAATATTGGCTAATTTGTGAAATAATAAAATCCTAAGGGAATTAAATAGGATATAAATAACATGTTGAGCAAGAAAATGATTTGAAATTATATCATTTATGAATAATTATGGAATATAAAGTATTAAATAAACAGGAAAATAATTTGATAAAAATACGATAAACTGTGAGAAAATACCAGTTAATGTAAGGAGTGATTTTGAAAGTATATATACAAGTTTGAAAATAATTTGAGAGAAAATTGGGTATCAACACCGGGTAGAGCTCAGCACAACATTCCACCCTAAGACCGACGGGCAGTCGGAGCGGACAGTTCAGATATTGGAGGACATGCTCAGAGCATGTGTGATTGACTTTGGAGTGCAGTGGGACCAGTTCTTGCCTTTGGCCGAGTTTGCTTATAATAACAGTTATCAGTCCAGCATTGATATGGCTCCATTTGAGGCTTTGTATGGTCGGCGATGTCGTTCTCCTATCGGGTGGTTTGAGCCTGGCGAGGCTAAGTTATATGGCACCGATCTGGTGAAGGATTCTTTGGAGAAGGTGAAGTTGATTCAGGAGAGGCTTCGCACAGTACAGTCCAGACAGAAGAGTTACGCGGATCAGAAGGCGCGTGATGTATCATTTATGGAGGGAGAGAAGGTCCTGTTGAAAGTCTCGCCGATGAAGGGTATTATGAGGTTTGGGAAGAAGGCAAGCTGAGCCCAAGGTTCATAGGTCCATTCGAGGTGTTGAGGCGAGTTCGGGAGGTCGCTTACGAGCTTGCTTTACCTCCTAGTTTATCAGGAGTTCATCCGGTCTTTCATGTATCCATGCTCCGGAGGTACCACGCCAACTTCTCTCACGTGATAGACTTCAGCACCATTCAGCTAGATGAGAAATTGGGTTACGAGAAGGAGCCAGTTGCTATCATTGACAGGCAGGATTGCCAGTTGAGGTCCAAGAGGGTTTCCACCGTAAAAGTTCAGTGGAGGGGCCAACCAGTCGAGGAGGTGACTTGGGAGTCCAAGGAGGACATGCGTAGCAGATATCCACACTTTTTCAGCACTCCAGGTATGATTCTAGACCCGTTCGAGGACGAACGTTTGTTTAAGAGGTGGAGAATGTAACGATCCGACTGGTCATTTTGCGTTGTAGAACCCCGTGCCCCTAAATGAGACTCCCCGTAGTTGCTTTTACTGATTTATTTCTTGCGGGGACGGGTAGTTCGAGGTTTGGAGGAGTTTGGAGTGGTATAGGGGCACTTAGTTCCTTAAGGTTGGCCTTAAAGGCCAAGTTTGATTTCGGTCAATATTTTTGGTAAACGACCTCGGAATCGAGATTCGAAGGTTTCGGTAGGTTCGTATGATGATTTCAGACTTGGGCGTGTGTTCAGAACGGGTTTTGGATGACCCCGGAGTGTTTTGGCGCCAAATAGTGAAATAAGAATTCCCTTAAGTTCAAATTGAGGTTTGGAATGTGTTTTTGTGTTATCGAGGTCCAAACGAAATTCTGAGATCGGTAATAGTTCCGTTATATCATTTGGGACTTGCTCGCAAACTTTAGTGTCATTCCGAGTAGTATAGGTACGTTTCGGCATGTTGAAAGTGAATTCAAGAACTCAAAGTTCTTAAGTTAGATCCAATAGGTTTTGGGGTATGATTTTTAGATTTAGCGTTGTTTCGTATGTTCCGAAGGCTCGAGCAAGTCCATATTATGATTTAGGATTTTTTGGTATATTTGGGCGGGGCCTCGGGTGGGCCCAGATGCCATTCGGACGTCGCACGAGGCGGGAACCAGCCTTAGAAGAACTGCTGGTGCACCAGATCTGATGCGACCCCACCTGCGAAGGACCAGCCGCAGGTGCGAAGACCGCAACTACGGTCAACGCCTCGTAGGTGTGGCCTCAGAGGGGGCTGCCCAGTTCCGCAGGTACAGGCCATTTCCCGCAGAAGCGGAGTCGCAGGTGCGGACACCCTTCCGAAGGTGCGACCACTGGTCCCCTTCCCATTTTCCGCAGGTGCGAGATTTTTCTCGCAGATGCGAGACCGCAGGTGCGGTCCTCGAGCCGCAGGTGCAAAAAACCTGAAGGCAGTGAGGTTGTTTAAAATACGGGATTTAGCCATTCTTGAACCATTTTCTTCAACTTGGACGATTTTGAGAGCTTGCAAAGGAGAGATTCGACCTAGCTACTGTAAGGTAAGTAATTCCTTCCATAAAGTGAGTTTAATACTTGAATTCTTGGGTAGATTAACACACAAAACTAGTAGAAATCATGGGTTTAGAGTAAGACCTAGGGTATTGATAAAAATGAGAATTTACCAAGGAATTAGTTATGAAATCATACAAAAACTATATAATATTGATCCTTAGGCTATGGGTAAGTATTTCCTCCGAAAATTTTCGGAATCCGAGCATGTGGGCCCGGGGGTGTATTTTAGGATTTTCCAATTTGGGTTGAAATGACCATTTAAGTAGGAGAATTAGGGACTTTTGAGCATATATTGACTTGTTAATGTGATGTTTGGCTAGCTTCGAGTTCTTGGGCGGCGAATTTAGAGTTACGGGCGCGTTCTTGACTCGGAAAGTAGGCTTGACCCGAGGTAAGTCTCCTTTCTAACCTTTTAAGAGAAAATTGTCCCCATAGGTGAATATAATAATTGCATGTCATTATTGTCGGGGCTACGCACACACGAAGTGATGAGAGTCCGTGCGTAGCTACTATTATGTTATGTCGAGGGTTTAGGATTCACAAGCATGCTTTATGTGCCGTAACTATAATCATAAATGTTAATTTAGGTTGCCTAATATCCTTGAATCATTAAGTGAACATCAAGGAGGTTACATTCTGAAATTTATAATATTGAAACCTTCTTTGTAAGTAAATTCTCGACTAAATTTCTTGATTTCTTGTTAATTATGTGTATATATACGGGAACCCGTGTCGCATATATGATTCGCGAGTAGGGTAGCCCTACTATTATGTCAACCGCGTTGCGTGTTTGATTCGTGAGCAGTGTAATAGATGCATCTATGGTTCGAGCCGTTCGACCCTTCGGCAGTGCACATTTTTTTCGCATTGTGCCAGCCGTATGTTCGCGGCATGTTATGTGTTTGTTGGATGTTGGGTGTTCTGCGATTATGTATTTGTTAAATACCATGAAGAAATGAAAACTAAGTAATTTATATGCTAGAGAACTTGGCACATAAAGGTATTTGTAAAGGATATTTGATGTTCCTGTCTTCATTATTATTCATGATTTCCATCCCTGCTTAGCCTTACTTTTAAAACATATTATTTTGACCCTAGTAAGTGTCACGTCGACCTCTCGTCACTATTTCTTCGAGATTACGCGGGATTCTTACTGGGTACATATTATTTATATACTCATGCTACGCTTCTGTACTTAATTGTACAGGTTCTGAGGCAGGTGATTCTGGGTATCGGTCCGGAGCTCGTCCCTGACTTATACTTGGGTTGGACTTCACGGTGAGCTGCTTCTCTTGGCGATCTTCAGCAGCACTGTGGAACCTTTCTTTGCTATTTATGTCTATATTTTTCTCAGACAGTAGGACAGACTATTATTCCTTTTGATTTTACTCTACTAGATGCCTGTAGATTTGTGACACCAGTTCCTGGCACACACGTTAGTAGAAATTATTTTTGGGATGTAATCGTTAATTATGACTTTATGATTATTTATTTTGCATAAAGTTGCCTAAGTTATTCGTTCTATCAAATATTTAAACGTAAACCGAGTAAGTTTTTGAAAATATTTTGATAAGATAAACGGAACTCATTAGTAGTTAAATTGTTGGCTTGCCTGATAATGGTATCGGGCGCCATCGTGACCTGGGTTAGGATTTGAGTCGTGACACTGTATAATTACAAGGTTGCTTTTTAGTTTCTTTCCTTTTTGTTTTTATTTTAATTTATTTCTATTAATTAAATTTATTTATACTTTTTAATTTATTTTGAAATTTTAAAAAAAAAAATTGTACATCATTTATCTTTTATTTTCTACTTTCACCTCTTGTGATTCCATATAATTTCTTTTTTTTATTTATTATATTATTTTAAACTACACCTCCTAAGATTAAAAATAATGAGTTATGCAATTAAAGAGGAATTTCATTGTTGAATGCGGATATAAACTTATTATGCTTCTTAATATTTAGTTGTAGTAGAACTTACTATTATTATGTTAGAATTTGACTTGTTTCTCTGATTCTTGGTGTTGCCATCTTGATTTTCCGGCGAGTCTTACAAATATTTATTTTTCCTTTAAACTCAAAAGATCATCTTTGATTTTCCGGTGAAGTTCTCTGATTTTTGGTGTTGTTGTCTTGATTTTCCGGCGAGTATTACTAGCTTTTATTTTTCCTTTAAACTTAAAAGATCATCTTTGATTTTCCGGCGAAGTTCTCTGATTTTTTGGTGTTGCCGTCTTGATTTTCCTGCGAGTCTTACAAGGAAGAAATGGTTTGATAGACCCATTATTCTTGTAATATTCTTTTTCCAAAAGCTGCATTTCTCCTTCTTCTCTTCTCCCTGTCGCACTTCAGATTTCTTTTGTCAAGGTAATCCATTGAATTTTATAATCAATTAATTTTATTTTTGCAAAATTGAGTTATAACGGAAGGAAACCTGACGGTTTGATTTTAATCATTGAATTAATAAAAGCTTTAAAAACTCATTTTGTGAACTAGTAAAAGTTGAAACTAAATTTTTTGTACTTGAATTGGAAAGCAAAGTGAATTTTACTTAGCGGTCAGCAGTAACAATCATTTACCGAAGTCAAACCATTTTCCAGTGAAGTTCTATAATTTTGGTGTTGCCGGGTTGATTTTCCCGGCGAGTCTTACAAGTTTGTCATGGAGGAACAGTTTATTATCCCAATTTGCAGTGAAAGCGTCAAATCAATTGTTATACATCTTACCTGATTTATTGAAAAGTTGGGATTAATATAGTTCGTGTACTGGTGGGGGCGCAAAGGGATTGCATTTTGATATTGGAGTTGATTTTCCAAAGCACAGTCTTGATTCGCAATATAGCTGAAGAATTATTATTAGCAGTTGAAGAATTGTTGTTGAGCGGATTGATTTTCTGGCAAAGTTCGTTCTTTCTTCTGGAAATTTATCGGTTTTTCGATTGAAAGTTCACCGGAAGACCACACTTTTCGGCATCGATCGGAGCAGCACCAACCAGCGGATTTGGAAGCGCGTCCGGATATCCCCGACTGTGATTCAGGTTCCATCTTTCTTGAATTATTTTCGCTCATAACTATTTACTGTTGCCTTGCCGGCAATTTTGATTGGATTAATTGCTTTTTCTATTAGTGTTTTAAGCTTCAGGATTCATCTATTCATTTTAGTTCTGTGTTTGCATAGGGGTAGTTTCGTAGACGTGGTATATCCATTGTTCTAGTGCCTTCTTGCGTTTCTGTTCTCGTAGTCACTCATTTGAGCTGTGTTTAGCTCTCAGGTTTGTAGCATGTAGTCCTTCGTCCCGATTTTTGGTTCTTAGTAGTAGCGTTTACCTAATACCTTTGGCTTATAGTGGCGGTAGTGAACAATGTGACAGTAAGGTCATGTCCTCGGGCGGGGCTGGGGGGTGGGGTCCAAGGGTGGAAAGGGGGGTAAGAAAGCCTCTAGGTTGAGAATTGAGTCTTGGAATATTGGGACGTTGACGGGGAAGTCTATAGAGTTAGCTAAGATTCTTCATAAGAGGAAGATCAACATAGCATATGTTCAGGAGACTAGATGGAAGGGTACTAAGGCACGAGATGTAGACGGGTATAAACTATAGTAGTCAGCGAGCGTTGGGGGCAAGAATGGGGTAGGTATTTTAGTAGACAGTGACCTCAGGGAGCTTGTGGTTGAGGTTAGGAGGTAAATGATAGGTTGATGAGTATTAACTTGGTAGTTGGTGGGTTTACTGTAAACGTGATTAGTGCATACGCTCCTCAGGTAGGTTTGAACCAGAACGTCAAGAAGCAATTTTGGGATGATCTGGACAAGATGGTGCATAGTATCCCGCACACAGCGAAGTTATTCATTGGAGGAGATTTCAATGGTCATATTGGGGCTAGTTCTAGGGGTTATGATGATGTGCATGGTGGGTACGATTTTGGGATAGGAATGAGGGAGGTAATTCACTGTTGGAGTTTTCTAGAGCTTTTGATTTGGTTATAGCTAACTCGAGTTTCCCGAAGAGGGAAGATCACCTGGTCACTTTCCGAAATTCAATGGGCAAGACTCAGATTGATTACCTTCTCTGTAGGAAATGCGATAAAGGTCTATGCACTGACTGCAAGGTCATCCCGAGTGAGCACCTCACGACTCTGCATAGGCTCCTAGTTATGGACCTGGAGATCAAGAGGAGTAGGAGGAAGAGGGCGGGGTGCAGGCAACCTAAGATCAAGTGGGGTAACTTGACCAAGGACAAAGCTCAGGAGTTAGGGGAGAAGATGGTGGCTATGAGGTCCTGGATGAGTATGGGGGACGCGTCTAGTATGTGGTCCATGACTGTGGAAAGCATTAGGGTAGCTGCTAGAGAGGTCTTAGGGGTCACGAAGGGTTCTCTTGGGGGTCATAAAGGGGACTGGTAGTGGAATGGAGAGTTTCAAGGTAAAGTGGAAGCTAAGAAAGCTGCTTATTTGAAGCTAGTAGAGAGTACAAACGAGGAAGAAAAAAGGACTTATCGGTAGTGTTACATAAAGGCAAAGAAAGAGTCAAAGTTAACAGTTACGACGGCTAAGAACGCAGCATTTTCTCGTTTGTCGAGGAGCTCGAGGACAAAGGTGGGGACAAGAGGTTGTACCGGTTGGCCAAGGTGAGGGAGAGGAAAGCCCGTGACTTAGACCAAGTCAAGTGCATCAAGGACGAGGATGGTAGAGTGTTGATGGACGAGGCACTCATTAGGAGAAGATGGCAGACATACTTCCATAAAATGTTAAATAAGGATGGGGATAGATGCATTGTGCTATGTGAGTTGGAGCACCCCGAAAGTCGGCAGGTGTTTGGGTATTGTAGGAGGATTACGGTAGAGGAGGTGGAAGGAGTGATGCGTAAGATGTGCAGGGGCAGAGCAACGGGGCCAGACGAAATCCCGGTGGAATTCTGGAAGAGCGCGGGACAGGCAAGTTAGGAGTGGCTCACTAGGCTGTTTAATGTTATTTTTAAGGCAAAGAATATGCCCGATTATTGGAGGTGGAGTACGATCATTCCGCTTTACAAGAACAAGGGTGATATCCAAATTTGCAACAATTATAGAGGTATCAAGTTATTGAGTCACACAATGAAAGTTTGCGAGAGAGTGGTGGAGGCTAGGGTGAGGAAGTGCGTGTCTATTTGCGAGAATCAGTTTGGATTCATGTCGGGGCATTCGACTACGGAAGCGATTCATCTGGTAAGGACATTAGTGGAGCAGTACAGGGAAAGGAAGAAATATCTACATATGGTGTTTATTGACCTTGAGAATGCATACGATAAAGTTTCGAGTGAGGTCCTGTGGAGGTGTTTGGAGGTTAGTGGCGTTCCGGAAGCGTACATTTGGGTGATTAAGGATATGTATGATGATGCTAAGACTCGGGTGAGGAATGTGGGTGGTGACTCGGACCATTTCCCTGTGGTGATGGGGTTGCACCAGGGATCAGCTCTTAGCCCATTTTTGTTTTCCTTGGCGATGGATGTACTGTCGCGTCACATCCAAGGGGAGGTGCCTTGGTGCATGCTATTTGTCGATGATATAGTGTTGATTGACGAGACGCGTAGCGGAGTTAACGCGAGGTTGGAGGTTTGGAGAAAAACCTTGGAGTCTAAAGGTTTCAAACTGAGTAAAACCAAGACAGAATACTTGGAGTGCAAATTCAGTGAGACCTATGATGCATACGTAGAGGTTAAGCTTGATGCTCAAGTTATCCCCAAGAGAGAGAGTTTTAAGTATCTCGGGTCTATTATCCAGGGTAACGGGGAGATTGATGAAGATGTTACACATCGAATTGGAGCGGGGTGAATGAAGTGGAGGCTCGCTTCTGGTGTTCTATGTGATAAGAAAGTGCCGTTAAGACTTAAGGGTAAGTTTTATCGAGTGGTGGTTCGACCCACTATGCTGTATGGGGCTGAGTGTTGGCCAGTCAAGAACTCCCATGTGCAGAAGATGAGAGTAGTAGAGATGAGAATGTTGAGATGGATGTGTGAGTGTACCAGGCGAGATAGAATTAAGAATGGAGCTATCCGGGACAGAATGGGAGTAGCCTCCGTGGAGGAAAAGATGCGGGAGTCACGGCTGAGATGGTTCGGACACGTTAGGAGAAGAAGCATTGATTCCCCTGTCAGGAGGTGTGAGAGGTTGGCCATGGAGAGTGTGAGAAGGGGTCGAGGTAGGCCTAAGAAGTACTGAGGAGAAGTGATTAGGCAGGACATAGCGTTGCTTCAGCTCACTGAGGACATGACACTTGATAGGAGGGTGTGGAGGTCGAGGATTAAGGTAGAAGGTTAGTAGGTAGTTTATAGTATTCACCGATAGGTCGAGGATATTCTTTGATTTTTATTACGATATGTATCTTTGTTCGCATCAGGTATTGTATTCTGTGTTACTATTATTGGATACTGTTTATTTTTATTATGTCTTTTATTATTTTTATTTTTATTATTATTATTATTATCTTTTTTTCTTCTTCCTTGCTCCCCTCTTCTTCTTCTTGCCCTTCCTAAGCCGACGGTCTATTAGAAACAGCCTCTATACCTGCATTAGGTAGGGGTAAGGTCTGCGTACAAACTACTCTCCCCAGACCCCACGTGTTGGGACGAAACTGGGTTCGTTGTTGTTGTTGTTGTTGAAATTGTGTTATATTCATTGTTCCAATTTACTTGTTTTAGTAGTATTGGCTCACATTGCATGTTGCTCACATTGCATAAAATTTACTTGTCAAACATTTGAATAATGTTATGACATTATATTTATACATATTAATTTATTTTATCAAACATGAGTTCCATGATGTTCTTACAAAACGTATATTTTTAGTTTTTGTAAGTATCGAAATTCAATATTATTAATTTGAAATATATATAAAAATTATTTTTACAATATCAGTTATAAATATATGATTACTAATTAATGTATATTCACAAAAAAAAATATACATCTTTTATACCAAATATAATATCATTTATACTTATAAAAATTTATAACATATATTTATCATATTAAATTTTAAGTTTTGATAATTATTTCATTTAAAACTTTGATCTAACTGTGTAATTACGTTTGTGCAACCAAACAGTAAACTTGTAATTACACTATGACAAACAAACAGGTCGTCGTAATTATATAATTGTGTACTTACTAGGTTGTGTAATTACTACCCTAGTAATTACACCAATTTCAATTACCCGGTGGTTTTCCAGACAGACCCTAATTGCACTTTATACCAATTAAGTCTTAAGTGTAATTTATGTACTCCAGAGTAAAAAAAGTCTTACGTGTATGGAAATATTAGCCGCACTTTAGACTAAAACATTCTTAAATGCATCTTTAGCTGGCAACTTCATAAATGAATTTTTCCAACTTCAAACCCGTTAAGTCTAAATTGATCTTAAAGCGAATAATATTATAAATTTTTATGTTACACGAATAGAACTTCAATAATAACTCTAAAACTGTGTATATATGTAAAGCTCCCATTTACAACCGACTTGAAAAGGTGAAGGAAAGGTAAAAGTGAATGTAGTTTATTTTGGGCCAATTCAGAAACATGAATATCCAAGACTTTTGTGAAAAGCATAGGATAGATGAGATCAAGAACCCAAAAACTGAAGGGGGTTTACTTTGGACCAATTTAAAACTTCCTTCTTTGAAAGGAAAGGACTAGCTGCATGAAATTAAAATACTTTTGGGCCTGCAAACCACAAGACTATTGGGCTAAGAAGCTCCAACGAGATGGAGTTGGGCTTGTGGACGACCTAACAATATTATGGCCAGATTTATAAGTGGTAATTGAAAAATGAGAAATTTTCATAAACCACTACTGTTTAGTGGTTATTAGCTAGTTGTAGCTACCATTTACTATATTACTTTCTATAACTATATTTTCAGATTTTTTAGAGTGTATTCGATGTATTTAAGCTACTGTATTCATGAATACAATAGCATTTCTAGTCGTGAAACAAGGGATTACAGCTAGACAGATTTTTGTATGCGATTGTATTCATGGCGTGAAACATGGGATTACAGCTGGACAGATTATTGTATTCGACTATATTCACGGTGTGAAACAGGGGATTACACTGTTTTTAAACGGAAAGTGAATCAATTAACATAATAGACTCCTAATATAACTCAACAAACTCAATTATAACACACAAATTTTGTATTTCCAGTTATAAAAAAGACTCTTAACCGAAAAACACCCTAAAAACATAGCAATCTTAGAGAAATTATATAATACATCTGAATACATAAATTATATTAATTAAAAAAAACATATGAATACATTCATGGAATATAGCGAGACAGTGAATACAATGAAATACATAGAATACAGCGGGATACATTGAAATACAATGAATAAAAAGATAATGAATACAATGAAATACATAGAATATAACGAGATACATTGAAATACAATGAAAAAAAAATAATGAATACAATGAAATACATGAAAATACAATGAGATACATTGAAATACATTAAAATATATTAATAGAAAATTCAAGTTGCCCAGCCCCCAACTCCATCGTCTTTGTTCAAGAACAACCCTAATGTCGTCTCGTTGAAGCAGCATCAGTATTCAGTCTTCTCTCACTGTCGTCGTTGCCTCCGGTTGCCGACGATTAGCACGTATCACAACAATCAAAATCATTACATCAATCAAAGCAGAACGTGATTTGTCACAAGCAGGAATGCTTAATTGATTCTTGGAATTGGAAATGTTCTTTTTCTTTTGCATTTGATTGATTTTCCCCAATTTCATATGAATAACGGCCACAGTCGAACGGTGACGATGGAAATTACTCCAGTCTGGTTGCCGACGATTAGCACGTAATTACCGGTAAAATAACGGAGGTTTTTCCGATATTTTGCGTCAGAGAATGAGATTAGGAGGCTGAGGGCGGCGGTATCAATGAATAACAACCACGGTCGAATGGTGACGGTGGCTGAGGACGGCGGTATCAATCCGGCGGAGGAGAAGACATCGGGAAGTAGAGAGAGAGAGGGAGAATAGATATGAGATAGGGGATATGAGAAATTTGAGGAGATATGAGAGAGAAAAAATAATACAAAGCTTATTTTATGACTTAAGAGTAGGAGATAACCATAAAAAGATATTTGGCTATAAAAAATCAAAAGGTAGCTATGGAATATAATTATTTAAACGGGTATTTATTTAAAATAAATAAGGTATCAAGCTTTTCTATAGGAGGTAACTAAAGCTTGAAAAATAGCCCTTGTTTCAAAGGTAATCGAAATTTAGCCACTTTTCATGTAAAGATAAATTAGAACGAAAACGTTGTTCAAAATCCGAAAAATATTTGTCACGACCCAAATTTTCCTCCGTTGGGTATCATGATGGCACCTAGTCTTAGGGACTAGGTAAGCCTAACAATTATTAAATAACAACAATAATAAAAGAAGGCTAGCAGTCTCGATATAGAATCTCAACAGAATGTACAAACTTTCTCAAAACCGGTAGTACAAGTCATAAGCTCTACGAATCTTCTACAACTTCTAAGTACATCGGTTTGGAAATAAATACAATAGTGTATGATAATAAATACAAAGAAGTCGACTCTGACGCCTGCAACGCAGCAGCAGGTTACCTTGTGTCTCCTCGGCAATCATCCACACAGCTACTATAACATATACCTGGATCTGCATACAAAAATGTGCAGAATTATAGTATGAACACACCATTGCGATGCCCAGTAAGTATCAAGACTAACCTCGGTAGAGTAGTGATGAGGACTAGTCAAGACACCACTGGTCTACAAAATAAATAACATGAATATAGAAATGACTGAACGTTACATCTACCTAAGGCTTCACGGAATAATATACGACAATGACAATATAAAGCGGAAAGAAATTATAGAAATCAATCACGAAACAGTATAAAAATACACAGAAAGATAGACAACAAAACAAGACAAACCGAAAGGAAACACAATACAATAGAGAATAACTCAACTCTACATCGGTTTGTTCACATCGGGCCTTAGCCATTAAAATCCGTAGACTGGTGCAAATCTTTAAGCAACAGCTCATATGAAAAACTTTTGCAAATAAAATCATTTTAGTATGGAAGAGTTTCCTTTGAAAACATACTTTCTCCAAAAGTAGATGTAAGTATATTTAATAGAGAGAATTACGTAAAACATAGTTTCTTTCAAAATACGAAACTTCCCAAAGATGCTTTCCCAATAAATGACTTCCAAATATCATTTTAGGCAAGACTGGTGCTTTTCAAATATACCTTCGATGTAAAAGTCATTCAAATATAACCATTTCAAAACCATTGCTTCTTCAATAATACTTTTCAATAAAATCTCTTGATCAAATCTGCTCAAGATTTATCCACCGGAACTCAGTCCGTAACTCAGAAGTTGCCATGCAGTACAGGAGGAATATCAAATCTTGCCCATAAATGCAGTAAATAGCAAACAAGAACAACGAAAATAATAATGCATGAATACGGCACGGAATGTTCGCTCGTGCTAAAATAACATAAACACGGCACGGAATGTCCCCTCATGCTAACATAACATAAACACGGCACAGAATGTCCCCTTGTGCTAATATAACATAACATGGCACGGAATGTCCCCTCGTGCTAAATAACATAAACATGGCACGGAATGTCCCCTCGTGCTAACATAACATAACATGGCACGGAATGTCCCCTCGTGCTAACATAATATAAACAGTAATGTCCCTCGTGCTAAATAACACACAGAATGTCCCCTCGTGCTAACATAACATAACATGGCACGGAATTTCCTCTCGTGCTAACATAACATAACTTGGCACGAAATATCCCCTCATGCTAAATAACATAAACATGGCACGGAATGTCCCCTCGTGCTAAATAACATAAACAAC
This sequence comes from Nicotiana knightiana, assembly GCA_005239525.1. Taxonomy (NCBI): domain Eukaryota; kingdom Viridiplantae; phylum Streptophyta; class Magnoliopsida; order Solanales; family Solanaceae; genus Nicotiana; species Nicotiana knightiana. The sequence goes on along the minus strand of ML434686.1, from coordinate 199,494 downwards.
AATTTAACAAGGTAAATCAATAATAAGAACCGTAAATCACAACATCCCGGCAAGGGAGTCAACGACGCAAACAGTATCATCAACAGTATAAATAACAATAGAAATCATGCCATCTCGGCAAGGGAGTCAACAATGAAAACAATATCATTAACAGCATAAACGGTAATAGAAACCATAACATCCCCGGGGAGTCAACAAAGCAAACCACATCATCAACAACGGAATAATAAGAGAAACCACACAATCCCGGCAAGGGAAACAACTATAACCAATCTTCACCTAAACAGTTAACTTCACGGAATAAACTCAACCTCAACAAAGGCCCAGTAATAGGCAACATCAAGGAAATACCAATAACATAAATGTCTAACAATTAGACCTAAGTATCACTTAAGGGAATAGTCATATAAACCACAATGTAAGACCCACGGGCATGCTTGACTCCAACGAATAGATGTTCCAACTACGACTAGTCAACTATAAGGCTAGATGACACTAATTATAGTCAATTAGGCAAAGCTAGGAAGAAAATATAGCATGATGATAAGAGAAGTGGAATATTCAGTTAAGTCAAGTAAAGTCAAATAGCCAACGAAGGAATCAAAAAATAAGTAATTCTAATTCAAACAGGAATGGATGAAATTAACAACAAAGGATTCAAATGTAACAATTACAAATCATACACAGGTAATATAAGAACCTACGAATCCTAAAAGGCCAATCTAATTGCAAATAGGTCTGAGTACGCACTCGTCACCTCGTATACACGGAGTACAATCAACAAAGCAGACTCAATCCTAAGGGTAGTTCCCCCACACAAGGTTAGGCCAGATACTTACCTCGAGGATGACAACCCGGTAATCAAAAATAGACTTCTCGGGCGGGAAGACCTCCGGACGGCTCACAATCAACTAAAACAACTTCAAAATACACATAAAACGTATAAGGAACTATTCCGAATAATAAAGTCTCAATCTTTACAAAATAATAAAAATCGACCCAAAAGTCGACCCCCGGGCCCGCACCTCGGAACCCAACAAATTTTACAAATTCCGATTACCCATTCCGATACGAGTTCACCCATACTAAATTTATCCAATTCCGATGTTATTTGGTCCTTCAAATCATGATTTTTCATTTAGAAGTTTTCTTTCAAATCCCACAATTTCTTCAACCCAAAACACAAATTAAATGATAAAAACAAGAACTAATTCATATAATATAATTATATCTAGTGGAAGAACACTTACCCATTCGATTTGTGTGAAAAACCCTTCAAAAATCGCCAAGAACAGAGCTCTAGAAGTCAAAATATGATAATAATGGCCTAACCCTCGATTTTGGAATATAATCTGTCTGCCCAGATTTTAAGGCATCGCGGTCGCGGATTAAAAGATGCGATCGCATAGAGGAAATAATGTTGCTGGCCAGAAAGGTTCTATGCGATCGCGAATAGGTAGATGCGATCGCATAGTAGGAAGTAGGGCACTGGTTAATTTAATACTATGCGGTCGCGAGCAAGCAAATGCGATCGCACTGTAGGGAATTCTATACTTCTGAGATCGCGGACCTGAGTGTGCGAACGCATTGAATAAAAAGCTGGGCAGGTCAAATGACACTATGCGATCGCATAGAAGGAAACCAGAAGGCAGTATCAGCAGTTCAAAAATAGGGAAAATGGACCTGGAGCCCATCTGAAACACACCCGAGACCCCCCGGGACCCCCTCTAACCAAATAAATAAGTCATATAACCTAACACGGACTCGCTCGAGGTTTCAAAACATATAAAATAACACTAAAACGACGAATCAGACCAAAAATCAATGAATTTCCTCAAAACCTTTTTTAAAACATCAAATTTTGCATTTAAGGTCTGAATCACATCTAATGAAGTCCGTTTTATACCAAACTTCCTAGATAACACATATAAATCATATCGAACCTGTACCGGGCTCCGGAACCATGATACGGGCCCGACATCACAGGTTTCACCTAAAATTTCATTTTCAAAATCTCTTATATTTTTCAAAAAATAATTTCTTTTAAAAATTTATTTCTCAGACTTGGGACCTCGAAATTCGATTCCGGACATACGCCCAAGTCCCATATTTTCCTACGGACCCTCCGGAACCATCAAATCACAGGTCCGGGTCCGTTTAGTAAAAACGTTGACTGAAGTAAACTTTATTCAAATTTCTAATACAAAATTATCATTTTAATCAATTTTTCACATAAAGGCTTCCCGGCTACATGCGCGGGTTACGTACGTAAATCGTGGTGAGATAGAAGGAGGTTTTCACGACCTCGGAACATAGAATTATCTAGAAATATACGGGATGACCTTTTGGGTCATCACATCCTCCCCCTCTTAAACAAATGTTCGTCCTCGAACGTGCCAAGATTCACCTTGAACTCATTCAATCGCTGATGGTATACTTCCAACACATAGCCGCGAGTGATCGCACGTCACCCCAACCCACATAAGCCCGATGAAACAATCACAACCGCAATATAGCCTTCACATCACCACCGATAAGCCTCATATCTCTACTTCTCACCCTCTACTCATTTACAAAAGACCCGATTCTAAATCCATATACGACATTAGCCGCAATCAGCTGCATCGACTCATGACTACACCCACAAGGCACGACCACGCAACATGGTACATCACTCATAGGCTCGTATAATATTTTTGATCACAATAGCTGCCCGAAATCAACTCGTCATTGGCAATTAGCCCCACATCTGAAAGAACTCTGTTTCCAAACCCCATAACACTGATAATGATGCAATGAACACAAAACTTCATTGTTAAACACCTGAATCATTAAGCCACAACTAACACCACCGAGCACACATCTCGCAAACTAAACTAAGGAAACACATAACGAAATGACTGAGTATGAAAATATGAGCATATAAAGGATCCATCAAGAAAAAGCACATAGGCACAACTCTCTATCAATACTGACTTGCCAAAAGCAATATAACAAGGAAGAAGCAAAGCATATGAACAAACCACAAGAATTCCTTCCTGATAAAAATTTCCACTGCGGTACTCAGCCCGGTCTAAATATATCGAATCAAAAATATCAAGAGGGCCTCACTCTCAACTCTGAATCCCATACCGAAAATGTATCATACCAATTGAAATTCCTCCACTAATTCATCTCAGCTGATAAAATCATAACGCTAACTGAATTCACATCTCGATGGAGTATCAAATCACAACTCGTAAACAAAATATTTAGGAAAATCACATAAAGCTTACCACGAAGAACAACAAGGACTCACTTCCAGTTTCACTACTATCAAGAATGAATAAAACAACGATAGACACGGGCTACTACTCAGAATCTCCCAACAGGAGCAAACACAAAATGGAGTGAAAACATGGAACTCACTCATAAATGAAACAACAAATAAGGGAACTCGTCCCGACCAGCAGAGCTATAATGAAATACAATCGGTGCCCTTCTGTAACACATCAAAACATACCTGTGTGATGATATCTGGCACAACGGCCTCTGGCCTACTATATGAAACACAACAACGGGTCGGGCCTCCCCCTCTTAGGCTCCCTCTACTCACCCGAATACCCTGCTACCATACACCTGCCTAAAACCTGGGACAATCTCTCAACCTGTGGCTAACATCTCCACACTGAAAACAATCTCGCTGCCAACATGGCTCTGGAAAAACACACAATACGAATCCTCTGAGACCCAATGCAAACTGAACTGGTCGACCCACACAACTTCTATCGTGTCGTACCTTGCCTCCATAATACGGACCAATAAATTCCTCCGATCTACGAGGCCTCATTGCCTCCCTGAACTCTCTCCCTGATCTCGTCTGTCCTCTCGCTCCCGATCCCACATGCTCTCTAACCGGTGAGCGATCCCCACTACCTGCTGAAACGAGGCATCCTACTCTAACTCTCGAGTCCCGTTGAACCGAATATCATGTCTGAATCTCTCAAAAACTCTACGGACTCATATCCTAACTGAAGCAACCAAGCGAAGTGCATGTCTGGACCACTCACTGAATCTAACGGCATGCTCCAACAGTGACATAGCGCCCTGACGCAACTGCTCAAACTCCACGCGCCGTGCATCTTGAAGGAACTGAGGTGAAACCTCCCTTAAAACATCTCCGAAAATTGAATCCACGCTAGTGAAGCTAACTCGGCCAAGTGACCCAAACTCATATGTCTTCACTACTGATCAATCCACTACTCTGGACCTGAGACGTGACAAAAGCAATCCCGCTGGTCTCCACAATACCCGAAGCACGAAGAATATAGTGACACTCCTCCAGGAAACCCTAGGCATTATCTGCCGCCAATCCACTGAAATATAGAAGGGTGGTACTTCTAGTACCCCTCAATTCCAAGGTATTCGTCCTCCAATGCTGCTACCCTGACCTTGGCTGAATTGAAACCAGATGGCATGTTGTCATGACAAAGGGTACTTGACCAATGTGATCTCGCTGCACTGGAGTGTAGACGGTGGGAGTTTGAACTCCTCCCCTGATCTGTGAAGTAACTGGTGCACTAGAATCAACCCTGCCTGAGTCAATGTACCACTTATACTCAAAACTGTGCTCAAGTCTTCTGAAGTCCGGGATAGCAACAGGCATCCCCAGTACCTGTCCCCCAACTAAAACTACTGGCGACTCATCAACAGCTGCTCTGGTAGGCATCTTAACTGCGACACGTGCTCCTCGTTGGCCTCTGTCTCTGACTCTTGCGACATTTCCTTCAGGGTAACACCATCAAGAACTGCCGCTCGTGTCCTCACCATCAGTGAAAGAATGGAACGATAATTTCAAATTTCAAGATCAATAAACTCGCATGATAGGAATGATGGAAGTGAAATTGTCCTAATAGTTTCGTAGCTTCTCGAAGATAAGTACAGAAGTCTCCGTACCGATCTGCAAGACTCTACTAAACTCGCTTATGACTCGTAGCACCTATGAAGCTAGAGCTCTGATACCAACTTGTAACGACCCAAATTTTCCTCCGTTGGGTATCGTGATGGCACCTAGTCTTAGGGACTAGGTAAGCCTAACAGTTACTGAATAACAACAATAATAAAAGAAGGTTAGCAGTCTCGATATATAATCTCAACCGAATGTACAAACTTTTCCAAAACCGGTAGTACAAGTCATAAGCTCTACGAATCTTCTACAACTTCTAAGTATATCTGTTTGGAAATAAATACAACAGTGTATGAATATAAATACAAAGAAGGTGACTCTGACGCCTGCGAACGCAGCAGCAGGTTACCTTGAGTCTCCTCGGCAATCATACACACAACTACTACAATATATACATGGATCTGCACACAAAAATGTGCAGAAGTGTAGTATGAGCACACCACAGCGGTGCCCAGTAAGTATCAAGACTAACCTCAGTGGAGTAGTGACGAGGACTAGTTAAGACACCACTGGTCTACAAAATAAATAACATGAATATAAAACTGACCGAACGTTACATCTACCTAAGGCTTCACGGAATAATATACGACAATGACAATATAAAGCGGAAGGAAATTACAGAAATCAATCACGAAACAACATAAAAATACACAGAAAGATGGACAACAAAACAAGTCAAACCGAAAGGAAACACAATACAATATAGAACGCCAATAACTCAACTCTACGTCGGTTTGTTCACATCGGGCCTTAGCCATTAAAATCCGTAGACTGGTGCAAATCTTTAAACAACAGTTCATATGAAAAACTTTTGCAAATAAAATCATTTTAGTATGGAAGAGTTTCCTTTGAAAACATACTTTCTCCAAAAGTAGATGTAAGTATATTTAATAGAGAGAATTACGTAAAATATAGTTTCTTTCAAAATACGAAACTTCCCAAAGATGCTTTCCCAATAAATGACTTCCAAATATCATTTTAGGCAAGACTAGTGCTTTTCAAATATACCTTCGATGTAAACGTCATTCAAATATAATCATTTCAAAACCATTGCTTCTTCAATAATACTTTTCAATAAAATCCATTGTTCAAAATCTCCTCAAGATTTATCCACCAGAACTCAGTCCGTAACTCAGAAGTTGCCATGCAGTACAGGAGGAATATCAAATCTTGCCCATAAATGCAGTAAATAGAAAACAGGAACAACGGAAATAATAATGCATAAATATGGCACGAAATGTCCCCTCGTGCTAAAATAACATAAACACGGCACGGAATGTCCCCTCGTGCTAACATAACATAAACACGGCACGGAATGTCCCCTCGTGCTAACATAACATAACATGGCACAAAATGTTCTCTCGTGCTAAATAACATAAACATGGCACGGAATGTCCCCTCGTGCTAACATAACATAACATGGCACGAAATGTCCCCTCGTGCTAACATAACATAACATGGCACGGAATGTCCCCTCGTGCTAACATAACATAACATGGCACGAAATGTCCCCTCGTGCTAAATAACATAAACATGGCACAAAATGTCCCCTCGTGCTAACATAACCTAACATGGCACGGAATGTCCCCTCGTGCTAAATAATATAAACATGGCACAGAATGTCCCCTCGTGCTAAATAACATAAACAACAATTTAACAAGGGAAATCAATAATAAGAACCGTAAATCACAACATCCCGGCAAGGGAGTCAACGACGCAAACAGTATCATCAACAGTATAAACAACAATAGAAATCATGTCATCCCGGCAAGGGAGTCAACGACGCAAACAGTATCATCAACAGTATAAACAACAATAGAAATCATGTCATCCCGGCAAGGGAGTCAACAATGAAAACAATATCATTAGCAACATAAACGGTAATAGAAACCATAACATCCCGGCAAGGGATTCAACAAAGCAAACCACATCGTCAACAACGAAATAATAAGAGAAACCACACAATCCCGGCAAGGGAAACAACTATAACCAATCTTTACCTAAACAGTTAACTTCACGGAATAAACTCAACTTCAACAAAGGCCCAGTAATACGCAACATCAAGGAAATACCAATAACATAAATGTCTACAATTAGACCTAAGTAGCACTAAAGGGAATAGTCATATAAATCATAATATAAGACTCACGGGCATGCTTGACTCCAACGAATAGATGTTCTACCCACAGCTAGTCAACTATAAGGCTAGATGACACTAATTATAGTCAATTTTAGGCAAGCTAGGAAGAAAATATCGCATGATGATAAGAGAAGTGGAATGTTCAGTTAAGTCAAGTAAAGTCAAATAGCCAACGAAGGAATCCAAAAACAAGTAATTCTAATTCAAACAGGAAGGGATGAAATTAACAACCAAGGATTCAAATGTAACAATTACAAATCATACACAGGTAATATAAGAACCTACGAATCCTAAAAGTCCAATCTTATTGCAAATAAGTCTGAGTACGCACTCGTCACCTCGTATACACGGACTACAATCAACAAACAAGACTCCTAAAGGTAATCCCCCCCCTCCCCCCACAAGGTTAGGCAAGATACTTACCTTGAGGATGACAACCCGAAACTTAAAAATAGACTTCTCGGGCTGAAAGACCTCCGGACGGCTCACAATCAACTAAAACAACTTCAAAATACACATAAAACGTATAAGGAACTATTCCGAATAATAAAGTCTCAATTTTTACAAAATTATAAAAAACGACCCAAATGTCGACCCCGGGCCCGCACCTCGGAACCTGATAAATTTTACAAATTCTGATTACCCATTCCGATACGAGTTCACCCATACTAAATTTATCCAATTCCGATGTTATTTGGTCCTTCAAATCATGATTTTTCATTTAGAAGTTTTCTTTAAAAGCCCACAATTTCTTCAACCCAAAACACAAATTAAATGATAAAAATAAGAACTAATTCATGAAATATAATTAATTCTAGTGGAAGAACACTTACCCATTCGATTTGTGTGAAAAACCCTTCAAAAATCGTCAAGAACCGAGCTCTAGAAGTCAAAATATGATAATAATGGCCTAACCCTCGATTTTGGAATATAATCTGTCTGCCCAGATTTTAAGGCATCGCGATCGCGGATTAAAAGATGAGATAGCATAGAGGAAATAATGTTTCTGGCGAGAAAGTTTCTATGCGATCGCGAATAGGTAGATGCGATCGCATAGTAGGAAGTAGGGCACTGGTAAGTTTAATACTATGCGGTCGCGAGCAGGCAAATGCGATCGCACTGTAGGGAACTCTATACTTCTGCGATCGCGGACCTGAGTGTGCGAACGCATTGAATAAAATGCTGGGCAGGTCAAATGACACTATGCGATCGCTACCACTACTATGCGATCGCATAGAAGGAAACCAGAAGGCAGCATCAGCAGTTCAAAAATAGGAAAAATGGATCCGAAACCTATCTGAAACACACCTGAGACCCTCGGGACCCCGTCTAACCACATAAACAAGTCATATAACCTAATACGGACTCGCTCGAGGTTTCAAAACACATAAACTAACGCTAAACGACGAATCAAACTAAAAATCAATGAATTTTCTCAAAACTTTTTTTAAAACATCAAATCTTGCATTTAAGATCCGAATCACATCTAATGAAGTCTGTTTTATACCAAATTTTACAGATAACACATATAAATCATATCGAACCAGTACCGGGCTTCGGAACCATGATACGAGCCCGACATCACAGGTTTCACCTCAAATTTTATTTTCAAAATTTCTTATATTTTTCAAAAAATAATTTCTTTTAAAAATTTATTTCTCGGACTTGGGACCTCGGAATTCGATTTCGGGCATACGCCCAAGTCTCATATTTTCTTACGGACCTTTCGGGACCATCAAATAACGGGTACGGGTCCGTTTACCAAAAAAGTTGACCGAAGTCAACTTTATTCAAATTTCTAATACAAAATTATCATTTTTATCAATTTTTCACATAAAGGCTTCCCAACTACACGCATTGGATGCGCACGCAAATCGATGTGAGATAAAAGGAGCTTTTCACGACCTCGGAACACAGAATTAGCTAAAAATATACGGGATGACCTTTTGAGTCATCACATCATTCCAGCATAATATACTGGAGTTGAAATGTGAAATTCCAGCTTAATATACTTGAGTTCCAGACTTCCAGCATAATATACTGTACCAGCATAATATGTTGGAAGTTCCTATATAGGTGCTCCAATCTCTAGTATATTATGCTGGAACTTTCTGTGTTGCACCAAGATAGCGGCTATTTTTCAATGACTTTGTCAACACTGGCTATTTTTCAATCAGCCACTTGTTCTAGCATAATATGTAACCCGACAACTTCATTTCAGAGTCCATTACTCAAATGGTCACTCAACTATCCCAAATTATCTGCTAAAAATCACTTTTCTTTCTTTTGTAACAACAAAGTCACTTAATTATGCCACATAAGGTTACTGAACTAGATTTCCAAATTTTGGATTGTCAAATACCTATTTTACCCTCTAAATTATAAACATTTATCTTCTTTTTATTTTTTAACCTTTTAATAGTATGATTTTTTTCTTTTTAATTTATATTATGGACTTACCTATTTAATAAATAAATTATTTATAAATTTTAAAAATAAAAAGTATTTTAAGCATATATAATGCCAGAATAACAAAATAATGAGTATAGTAAAAAAAAAATTAATTAGAATAATTTGTTCATAATACTTTTAGTATTAACAACAAAAGTTAAAGAATTATTTATACAATTGAGAATGAAAGAAAATAGAGGTTGTAAAATATATATTTCATGCACGTAATATAAGAACAATTATTTAAGTAAAGATATTTTATAATATACATTATATATAGTTAAAAATTATGCTCAATTATATTATTATTCCGTCATTATATGAGCTGAAAATTAATTTTTTATCTTTTATTTTATAAATAAAATATATTTTTCTATAGGTAAGTCCACAATGTAGATTAAAAAGAGAAAAAAACTTATAATATTTAAAAAGTTAGAAAAAAAAATTATAGGGTAAAATAGGTATTTGCCAATCAAAAATTTGAAAAATCTAGTTGAGTGACCTTCTGAATGTTATGTGTACAGTTAAGTGACTTTGTTGTTACAAACAAAAAAAATGACTATAACAGATAATTTAGGATAGTTAAGTGGTCATTTGAGCAATGAACTCTTTCGTTTTCATAATCCTTATGTAATGTAAAACAATTTATCAATCTCGGGTTGCTCTGAAATTTTTTGACTACCGGCTCAAAATGCTGAGCAACGAAGAATTAGGTGGGTAAATTTACTGTCCCTTTCACCCCCATCAATTTACTACCCTTCTCACTTAGTATATTATGGTTTATTGACTTTAATTTGCGAATTAAACTTCATCAGTAATACTTTGTATTTCTTGATTATTTAACTTTCCTTTTCACTGGACTTGAGTACTTAAATTAGGAAATTAAACTTTAGCATTTTTTTCTTTGAACTATTACAAAAGTTAATAACTTCTTATTTGCAGATGTGGAAGCATAATGTTGGTATTTGGGCCTGCTGACTGATCAGAATTCAGATAGTACCAAAAAAAGACAAAATCTCAACTTGCTTTACTTCATTGCGGTTCACACTCAGGTAAATTAAAAATGGCTTTGGTCTCAAAACATGTCTTTATTTTGTCTTATTCAAATCTTTTCGGTATGTCAAACTGCATACGATTTTATGTTATTGGACTCCATTAAACTTCTACTTCTGCAATTGATCAATCAAATGTTTCGCTTTGCAAATGAGCATTAAATGTTTCGCGTTGTTTCTAGCATCAACCTATAACCAACCTCTGTTTCATTTTATATGATACTCGTTCGAATTTATTTAAAAAAAAGTTAACAATATTCAATAACTTTAAACTTTCTTTTATGTTCTCTTAACATTGTGCGCTTATGCAAATAAATTATGGTACATTTAGAATACTAGTTTAAAATACTTCATTTATATCCAAAAGTCTTTTATTTAACAGTCAAACCTTCTTATATAAAATAAAACGGGGACTCTAGAAGTGAAAAATGCAACAAAAATAATAACATATCCGGTATAATTCTACAAGTGAAGTGTGGGGAGGGTAGTATATACTTACCTTTATTTTGTGAAGGTAGAGATGATAGAAATTACCATCTCTTCTAGAGACTTTTAGTGCGGCCTACATATAAGGTAATAAATTATTTACTTTGTCTCCCAAAGAAATAATATATCATATAATATTGTGTAGTTATACATACATGGTACTTTATTTGATGGAAGAAAATTACGATATATTAAGAGTCCCTAGGGTAATTATAATTTAAGGAGAAGTCTCTAGGGTTAAAGTATTTTGCTTAGGTCTCTAGCTTACGTATAAATACGCATGTACTCTATTAGTCTGACATCCTACGATAAACACATACTAGAATGCTCTCTAAGTTTTTGCAAAAGGTTTCAAACGCGATTCCCTATAACGCTTGAACAATAATAGCTAAAAGCACATTTCTTATTTATTTTTTGTTGCGATAACTTTATGCGTATATTTGATTTTCAACAAAAGAGACTATTTCCGATAAACTCTCGGAAAGTGAAAAAAGGAAAGAAGAAATAAAAAGGAGAGGTGAAAGGTCCAAGACGAATCAGCTGTACAATAAAAACAAGGGGTGGCAGTGGTCTATCGTTATCAGATATCTGGTGTGGCATTCTTTCATTTAACATTCTTACATACAGCTGCGCTGAGCTTCGCTTCTAGGGTTTTCGTTTTAGAATTTTGAGACATAGAATGAGTGCTCACATGATGACCTCATGATAAATGGCCCCCACTAAAAGAAAGACAAGACGTGAATTTTAATCAGTTCGTTTTAACTACAATTGAGAAACTTCTGCATTTCTTTGCTTCCTTATTTATGCCTTTGCCAGTTGCCCCTCTGTATTGTCCCTCTCTTTCCCTCCATTTATTGCTTCTCTCCCCCTTTTTGTTTCCATTTCTACTTTCTTATTTTCTCCCTCCTATAAAATTAAAAATACTCTCTTGCATAAAGTATCTCGTGTTTAAGTAGTTTTTGGGGCGGGGTCAAAGTTACATATCTCTAAATTAGATTTTAATGGTATATAACATATATATTGAACACCCTTTATCGGAGATGTTTTTTTAATTATTTCAAGTTTGAACGCGCTACATAAAATTCCTAATTTTTCCACTGGTTTGGAGAAGGGTCCGACTAAAGAGATGTGATGTAAGCAACTTACCCCTAATACAAGCATTAATATTTGTTTTCAGGGCTTGAACCCATGACCTATGGGTCACATGGAGACAATTTTACCTTTACTTCAAGACTTCCCTTCAATTTAATTTTACTGCAACTTAAAATAAAATATCAAATGAAGTATAGTTTTATGAATTTAACTTATATACACAAATGTTATTATACTAAGAAGTATCTTATCTGCGTATGATATCTTGTTGTAGCAAGGAATTTGATGTAACTTTTTAATTTGTTAATTCCACTTTTTATTAAGTATGCTTTTAGTTGTCAGTTAGATGTCATGATATAGAGCCATATGTTCTTTTGCAGCAACGTGATTATCATTTGTAATATATAAGGCCCCTGTACCACACTATGGGAGAGTTAATTGAGAAACAAAATAGTGTAAAAATATAGAAGATAAACTCATTTTATTGTATACTAAGTCAAGAAAACTGTTGCAATGCCTGAAATGACTGTGAAGTAGACCCAACGTTTTTCTATAGATGATCTTTACTATATTTAATAAAATAAGAAAATTAAAAGCATGTAGTTTTGTGAGCCGAGTGTCTATTGAAAATAGTCCCTGTATCCTCACAAGGTAAGGGTAAAGTCTACATATAACTAGCCTCCCGAGACCCTACGGTATGAGATAATACTGGATATGTTGTTGTTGTTCAAAGCATCTAGTTGGGTCGTGCTCAATCATGACCTTTAGGGTTGTAGCATGTATATGCTTGACAGGGGAGAATGAACATTGGGGAAGCATTTGAAATGTCCTCAAAAACATGTTGGCTAATTAACCAAATTAACAGGAGAAAGATTAATCAGCCATATGGATTCTTACAAACTAAAGTAAAAGAAATGGGATATGTTTGTTTGTTTCGTATACTGACAATAAGATAGTGGAAAATAATGGGAAATAAAAACTATAGGAGTTGTTGAAAAAAATGATTTGGATGTCACTTTTTGAAGAAAAGATAGATCCCTTTTTTCCAAGTCAAGGTAAAAGTTAGGGTAAGAAGGAGGCAAAAAGTACACTTTGGCATGGTGAAGATTCTCAATCACCACCCCCACTCTACAGTTCTTTTCTTTATTTTTATTTTTATTTTTATTTTTCAGTTTGTACGCAATTATGTTTCTTCTTATTCGTCCTTGTCTAACAGCTTGGAATTTGGATACAGATCTGTTCCTTTTCCTGAATTATGATTAGCATGCAGATTTGATGAATCAAGTCTCATAGAATTTGGTACAAATATAGAAGTGAAAAAGTGAGAAAAAATCGGAAAAATGTCATGTAAAATCTTATATTGTGACGAACTCAATCCCTTTTATATGAGCTTATAATTCGAACAAAGAATCAAATCTCTAAAAGCTTACGAAAGCGCGATAAAGAGCATCTTTGAAACCTTAGCATGTCCCTCTATATCTTTACATACTTAATTTAATTAGGATACATTTCAACCGTATGATTTCAAAGTGATAAAATGACTATGAAATTAGAGACCGGGCCGAAACTTGAAGTTATTTATTTCGAATTTGCAATCGAAATCATATCTCGTTTTAATTATTGGATTGGCAGTAAAATATTTTTATATATTTGATTAATAATTTTTGTAATAGAATTGTAGGGTCTAAGAAAAAAGCTGCACGGTTCGTTCAAAACCCCCTAGCTAAGCCAGACGCTAATTAATTTGTAAATCACATAATAAAATTGTTGGTCATTCAACTTGAAACTCTCTGAATTTGTTGAATAAGGTGAACATATGCAATGAGTTTCATCTCAAAATTAATTAATTCACAAGTGCAAATAGCTTTTGCGTATGCAAATGTACGTACAAGACATTTACATCGTGTACTAAACCGATGTAAACCCAATACTGCCTTGATATATTTCTAACTTTTCCTTTGTTTACCTAATTTATGAGTATCTGGCCACTAAGTTTTGTTACATTATCTAAAAATGTAGCTATAAAACTGTTTGATCCCAAAGTTTAAGAAATAACAAGTGTATCCTTCAAAAAAAAAAAAAAAAGAATAATAATAATGAGTCCAGTTCGCAAAATAGCTTAAAAATTGTTGACTGGCTCAAGACTCAAGGTTGAATTCCTAGCTTGCACAATTAATGGTTGAAAAAACCATAAGCTAGGATATGTTGTTACCTCAACTATTTTTGTACTGTTTGGCTCAATAGAAACAAGAACACTTTTGAAAATAAAAGAGCCTATTAAGGTGAAACAAATCTTTGAGAATTACATTGGCGGCCTAAGCATGTAGCAACCTCTGCAAATGCGATTTATGTTCGTTAATACTTAAAGATACAAGACATAAGAATTTCAAACTCCCACCCACCAAGATAGGACAAAAAAAAAAAAAAGGAAATACTGAACTCAATAAAGGACATGCATAGTGTGAAATATGAATGCATGGTATTGTGTAATACATGTTAGTACAAAGAGCTCATGAGCTACAAAGAAACACTGAGAAAAAGTCAAAAAAGGTTTAATTTACCAAACAAAAAATCAAAAAAGAGAAGGAAAGAAGCAATAATTCAGTGTAGGTTAGAAAACCCACAGTGTTGTCTGTGAAAAGAGCCTTAGTAGATTCACGAATTGTCTAACACAACAAAAGGTACTAAACCACTGCCAAAGATAAAATTGTACGATAAAGAAAAAACGAGGACCGCAAAAAACCCTAGCTAGCAGCTGGAAACAAAACCTGCAGGCTTTAAATTTTGCCTTTTTCTTTCTTTCTTTCTATATGTTCAGTTTGAGTTAATTCTAAAGTTATCCTCCCATTCTGATTTTAATTCTTTTTGTCAAAGTCTAATGGCCCTTCCCTTCTGAATTTCTTTTATAGAGACTCTCTGCACGTACATGGCTCAGCATCGACGTGTCAACTTCTTCTTATTAATTATCCTTGTAATTGTGCTGCTATAATTCTAACTTTGCATAGAAAGCAACTGCACCTATTTATTGGAAACTATGGCGTTTCCATGCCCTCTCAAAGGGTAAATAGAAAGCAACTTCTCTTAATATAAAGTGAATTTTTGTGGAACTTTACTTCAAAACTTATCTCGTTCTATAAGATAAGAATGGCTCAAAACTATATTTGTTTTTCCAATCAAGTTAAAAATATTATACTTGTCCCTCGTTGGTTGTATAAGGGCCTAAAATTAGATGGTCCTGCGTTACTCCACATTATACTTTAAGATTTTGGATTGGATATACTCAGATTCTTTTGTCATTGTGAGACTATCTTACGAACTACATATATGAAATGTGGACAGTATAATATGGAGAAATTAGACATTGAGTAAATCAATAAATATAATATATAGTTTGATTCTTATACCATATTAAAAAATGAACCTGAATCAACCCAAAATCTAATTCATAAAATATGGTCCAAACAAATCCCATAAGAAGATAATAACAAGCTATTCATGATCGCCGATCGATACTGATCAAATAATTAACAATAATCTAAACGTGTTAGAATATTAGGCGTGCATCTTCTGTTTAATTGGTTTCAATGGCCCCACCCTCAGCTTACGCTAGAAAAAATACCACTCTAGTCACATTTTCTTTTCAAACAGAAGCATACAGTCGTTTATTTCTTTTTAATTTTAAAATATAATGTAGACTCAAATTATCCTATTCTATATGTCAACCGTAGTAAAGGACTAAAGGGGAAGAGTGTAAAACTGTGAACAATGTCCAAATCACTTCAACATATAAACTGATCAAATCCATATTTCAATTTTGACCATCCATTTCTGAGTCCCTTATCAATCTTCTCCCCGGCTGGGAGTGGCAAAATGGTTAAAAGAAAACAGTTAATCATACATATTATTCACTAAAAAATGGGTTGGATAATGAACTCTTTAAAAATGGGTCAAATATGGATAAGAATCATATTATTCATTTAGAAAATAGATAACCAATGGATAACCAATGGGCCTAACTTTTATATTTGTAAAGTCTCAAATTGAGGGTTTCTCATGTTAGGGAGACTAAGAATGCTCCCAAAAGTGATCATATACAAGAAGTCATGGATAATATGGTTACCCATACTATCCGCCGGTTAACCCGTTCTTTATCCGTATTAAATATGAGTGGGGTCGAATAATTTATCCGTTTTTCATTACCCGTTTTTGACCCGGACCATATCCGACCCGACCTGCCCGTTTGCCCCTCTTAGCCCCAGCTTACGCACAAAAAAACATACATAGGGAGTATATATATATATATATATAAACTTTATAAGAGTCAAATTAATTTGTAGGAGCAGTGACATTTTTGGCTAAACAAGAGGCAACTGCTCTCAACATCAGAATTTCTACGATAGCCACAACTTAATTACCACTAAACATAAGAAGTAAAAGCATTTCATAGACATGGTCCAAACGCATTTTAAGGCAATGGCCTTTGATTTCCCGAAATGATACACATATCATTGAACCACAACATTACTAATAATAGGGGGGGAAATCCCATCATTAATTTTAAGTTACATAAATAGGAAGAGACTAAGAAATTCCAGCACCCGGTCTCTAGATCTCTTAGTTTTTAAGGGGAAGAAACTCAAAAAACTGGTAATGACAACCACTAAAGTTACTATTCGAGTTAATATCGGCCCCTGATATCTCTACTTCATCCTTGTCTGAAAGATTATTATCGTCGTTGTTGTCATTGCTGCTGCGGAGAGGAAACAGTTCAAGGGTCTGAGATTCTTCCTGGCCAACATCTCCAAGATTGTTTTCGATATTTTCGTGTTTGTTATTATCTGTTCTGAAGGGTGCTATAAAAATGTTGAGATGATCTTTGGTTTTGAAGAGTTGCTTTGGCTCCATTGTCGTTCTTGGTGTTGATGGACTACTACTGCATATTATTGGAGCAGTAATAGTATTACTAATTGCTGCAGTAGATGAATTGATGTTCATGAGATGATGATGATGGGGGGTGGTGGAGGTGGGAGGTGAACAAGACAAATGCATCATCTGCCACGTGGCATTCCTTTGATCAGCTAGTAATAGGCTCCTTCTTTGTTGTTCTCCTTCATCGAATGGTATCCATCTTTCTGCTGCTATTCTACATTCTGCCACTCCTGCTGCTTTTGTTGTTGCCACAGTTTTCTGTAAATTTATTGCAATGCAAAAAAGAAATCATCAATTTCCTTGTTACCACTATTTCATACAACGTTTATTATCTTTCTCGAGTGAAAAGTAACAACCCTAGTTTGACCATTGTATATAGGCACAGCAAAATGTTTAGTTTCTCTATATATGAATATCATTACTTCCTGATTTGATAGAGCATTATACCTACGCTATATGGAAAGTCAAATATCACTGAAGAGGGTTTGGAAATGTCTTTTCGTGATAGGATGGATCATGGGTGCCCGTATCAGTTGTCTAATGAAATGTAAAAGCACAAAATCCCAAAACCCTAGCTATTTAGCTATTCATTCAACTAGCTACGTACGTACAGAATTGGCAGCCCCAACAGAAAGGAAGAATCACAGCTTTTGGACCCTTTTATATTTCCCAAGAAATATTGCTTTTGTTAATTTACTGCCTAGCTACGGCGTTATCAATAAGTAGATCTTCCTTTTTCACCTTAGACTGTTGTTTTTGTTCTGTAAAAAAAAAACAATATTTAAGAGTACTTCTTTTGGGATGATCTTGTAATCATAACAACATAATGACCCTGTTTAAGGAATTCTAATTGTTTTTTTTGGTTATGAAAAAGAGAATGGAGAGTCTAAGGAGAGAGAAAAAAAAAAAGGCAAAGTGAAAAATATATAGGGAATTAATTGGACCTCTGCAAGAGTACTGCAGTTTGTTGGGGATGGCCAGTTCTTGGTCTGTTCAATTTCAAATCCTGTCGTCCTATTTGCCCCTGCAAGATCGACGACAAACACAAAAACAAAAGAGTAAAGAAACTTTTTATATCTCAAGCAACAATCTGAATGGAAGAAGAAAAAGCATATCTCTCAAAATCCAAACACGAATGCAACTTTACATCTTAAATAACAACAAAATACGAGTGGGGATGGATTGGAAAAGAATAAAAGAATATTTAGTGTATCATCACACGCTATCAAACAAATTTCTCTTTCATGTATCATCCTCATTGCATGTCTTTTTGTTAAGTTGCATGTTATGCACCACCCCTTCAAGATTTATAATATAATACTTGTTCTAATTTTCAAGATTTTCACATGTATAAATATTTGGAGTTTAAATCAATATGAGTGAGTTCAATAAACTCATCATGTGGCGGAGCCATGTTCATTGAAGGGGTTCAACTAGATCTCCTTCGCCAGAAAATTGTACTGAAAATCCTTTTATATGTATATATATAATTTGTTGATTCTTCTAAATACAAAATGTTATTATATCATTAAAAATCCTTTGATAAATTTCTGACTTTGACCCTTCTTAAACTATAGACAAGCAAATGGATTAACGTATACCTGATTCTTTCCTTTCGGTGTTTTCTACGTTACAATTACTACGAGACTGATCATCGCCACCACCACCAGCATTAGCAGCACCACCACCAGCAGCGGATTCAAGTTGACGGCGTCGTTTTTGGCGTTCCCTAGCCTTGTGATTTTGAAACCAGTAAAAAACATTCTTGCCTTCAATTTTCCCATAACGTCGAAGTTGAGCAGTAATATGCTGAATCTGTTCAGCAGAAGGAGTTCTCGTGCCACGTCGATACAACTCCTCGAGGGTTTGAAGTTGTTCTGGAGTTGGATTCCAACGTGAGCTCACAACTAATTGTTGTGTATTAAAATCTCTCTTATTTTGCTCACTCATAGCTGAGGTGAAAAGAAAAATTTTGACCATTAAATTATAAATATGGCTAGTCGTTAGATCTGTTGATATATGACTTTTTTGATATACGAAGTAAGACAAAGTATCAATGTCACGCATGCAAGAAAAGGAACGGAAAGGAAAAAAAAGAAAAGAGAAAAGTAGAAGGACAACTCTATATAGTATATATAATCTCTAGCATTTATACTTACCAAGCTGATGGTGATTAAGTGCAATAAAGTTTTCGCCATGAATACTTCTTAAACAAGTTGGATTGGTAGAAATATTAGCAGTGGGAAGATGAGGTACTCTTGGCATTAGTGGACGAAGCTTTCTGCCATTGAATGAATCCTGCATGTTGAAATCTCCCCCGTCGTTGTAACCCATCATCCACATTTTCTTTTATCTCTAATTAAATAAAAGGTTGCAAAACAAGGGCTTCTTATTAAGAGATGGGGCTTAATTAGTTCGAGTTGTGGATGTTTTTGAGTTACTGAAAAGGGAAAGAAGGGAGCTTAGAGAAAGAGAATGGAGGTGATCTTTTTAAGTTACAAGAATTAACTATAAGTGGTCAATCGAGTTTCAAAGTAAGAAAAGGCATATATTGTAATGGTAAAAGTGAAAAAGAGAAAGAAATAGGGGGAGAATAACTAAAATGGGTGACTTTTAAGGGTGGGGAGAGGGAGCTGAAGACAAGGAATTTGGCAAGATTCAGGAGAAAGAGATGGAACAATAGAGACAGAAAGAGAGAGAAGGGGAGGGACA
This sequence comes from Nicotiana knightiana, assembly GCA_005239525.1. Taxonomy (NCBI): domain Eukaryota; kingdom Viridiplantae; phylum Streptophyta; class Magnoliopsida; order Solanales; family Solanaceae; genus Nicotiana; species Nicotiana knightiana. Next base: position 179,687 of record ML434686.1, on the reverse strand, counting down.
AAGAAAGAAGATAGAATGGTGTTGGTTTAAATTGAAACAAAGTGAGCAAAACATGAGGTTGACTAGGCTTGAATTTTACAAATAAAAATTATTTTGACATGTACGTAGCTTAGTAGTAGTATGTAAGGTCTAATATATATATATAGACTGATATCTCAATTCTCAAGGCGTGAGAGAGGAGACAAATTAGACAGAGAGAAAGAGAGAAAAGGAAAGACTGTATTGAGGAAAAGCAAAATGGAAGGAAGGAAAGGAAAAGGGGAATTAAGAAGAGAGAATGAAATGAAACAAAAAGAAAGAAAGAGGAGAATTGAAAGAAGAAGGCGTGGAATTCTGGGAGAGAAGAGAGTTATCGATAAATGTGAAAGAAAAACGACGTGACGATCATGAGGGTTATCATAAGCCTCATCACCACACTCGCTCATTTATTGCTCTTCCATTGTCCTCTCCCTTTCACACTTATTCTCAATCCGAACTGCCCCCTCTTTCTCCATTGTTCCCTCTTTTTTATTTCTATTATGGTAAACACAAAATCACTCGCTATTTACTTTTAATTATACTAGTTTTAGTGCACCTATTTCGCACTAATTTCTTGCGTGTACCAAAAAATGTATGAAATGTAAATAAAAATAAATTATATGTAATAGCAGTTGACATCGAGATAAATTCAACATTTCTTTAAATTCTAATAATATAGATAGATATACATATAATGTCTTAAAAAATATTTTTAAGACTTTAGATTTATAATCTTTACGCACGTACATTACATCGTATTTTCTGCTATTACAAGATTCAAAAGTAAAATATCGAAGTATATATATACCACATTTTAAAAGAGAAATGTTATGGCCCTATAGGTCATCAAGAGTTTTAAATCTTAATTCTGTGTTTCGAATTTCAATTCCGTGCATACGCCCAAGTCTCAGATCACGATATGGATCCACCGGGGCCGTCAAAATATGGATTCGGGTCTGTTTGCTCAAAACGTTGACCGAAGTCAACTCAAATGATTTTTTAAGGCAAAATTCTTATTTTTATCAGTTTTTTTAACATATAAGCCTTCTGGAAGAACACTCGGTGTAACAGAATGTGTTAAATGAGTAGTAAGGTTATATTTTGAACATGTGAAGTTCTATTATTATGAGTATAGGTGGAAATAGTTATTTTATAATCAAGACGAAGAGTTAAATATACAAGATTCGATAAAATCTATGAAGTTTACAAAAGATCAGTCTTGCAGGAGGTTTAGTGAAAAACATGTAAGGTATTTGGGAAAACGCAAAACATAAAAGTTGTAGGGCTTTGAAATAGCTTTCCAAAGATATATTGTATCACCCAAAAAGATCTATGTGAAAAAAGTTATGTGTGTTTTACATAACAGTGTGCAATATGCGCGGCCGCGCACATGTGGCAGTGTTCCTGCCATTTTGCGTAGTCAGGCCTACAGGTGCGCTGGGGCGCACTTGGAGAGTCATTTTTAAATCCCTACTTCATCCCCGACATCCCCAAAACATAAAAATTTACTTTAGAAAGGAAAGCTCTCAAAACCTAACTTCTTAAGGGTCCCTCCACCACCCAAGGTAAGTTCTGATGGTGATTCTAAGTTAATTTTAATTTTTCAACATCTTATTAACATGGTTAAACCTCCATATCATTAGATATTCGATTAGGACATCATTGTTGAGAGAAGGAACCCTAGAACTCGAATTCAAGGGGATTGAACTTCAAAGAGGTAATGTCTGCACCCTCTAATTGATTCTAACATTGGTTTAATAATTATAGACCCTAGTCTGCACCCTAGTTTATAATTATTTCTATTATGGTAAAAAAAAAATCATTCGCTATTTACTTTTAATTATACTAGCTTTAGTGTATGTGCTTTGCACTAGTTTCTTGCGTGCATCAAAAAAAGTATGAAATGTAGAATAAAAATAAATTACATGTAATAGCAGTTGACATCAAGATAAATTCAACATTTCCTTAAATTCTAATAATATAGATAGATATACATATACAATAATAACATACCCAGTAAAATTTCACTAGTGGGTCTGGGGAGAGTAAAGTGTACGCAAACCTCGCCCCTACCCCGAAAAGGATAGAGATGTTATTTCCTGGAGACTCTCAGCTCAACAAGAGAGATAATAATATCATAAAAGAAACAAAAGAAAAGGCATGTAACAACAAAAGATGCCAAAAGGAAAATAACAACAACGAATAAGTGAATGGACAATAACACAAAACTATGCAAAACAACAATGTGAACACAACATAGACGGCTAACAAACCTAAACAAAAATCTATCAGAATACCCGGTACAAAGAGGGAGAACTTACGACTACCCCCTAGCCTACCACCCTAATGCTCGACCTCCACATGTTCCTATCAAGAGCCATGTCCATGGAAATCTGAAGTCGCGACATGTCCTGCCTGATCACCTCACCCTAATACTTATTAGGCCGCCCTCTGCCTCTTCTCGTACATGCCAAAGTCAACCGCTCATACCTCCTAACCGGTGCATCTAGGCTTCTCCTCCGCACGTGTCCGAACCATCTAACTCGCGCTTCCCGCATCTTGTCGTTCTCGGGGGCCGCGCCCACCCTCTCCAGAATGTCTTCATTCCTAATCTTATCCATCCTAGTGTGCCCACACATCCATCTCAGCATCCTCATTTCTGCAACTTTCATCTTCTGGATATATTAATTCTTTATTGGCCAACACTCAGCTCCATACAACATGGCCAGTCTAACCACCGCTCTATAGAACTTACCTTTGAGTTTCGGTGGCACATTCTTGTCACACATGACTCCAGACGCTAACCTCCATTTCATCCACCCACCCCAATATGGTGCATAACATCCCCGTCGATCTCCCTATCTCCCTGGATAATTGACCCTAAGTACTTAAAACTTTCTCTCTTGAGAATGACCTATGAGTCAAGACTGACTTCCACATCCGCTTCCCTCGTCATGTCGTTGTACTCACGTTCCACATATTCCGTCTTAGTCCTACTCAAATTAAAACCTTTAGATTCCAGGGATTGACTCTATACCTCCAATCTCCCCTTTACACTGCCTCGCGTCTCACCAATCAGAACTATATCATTAGCGAACAACATACACCATGGCACCTCTCCTTGGATATGGTGTGTTAGTGCGTCCATCGCTAGAGAAAATAAGAACGGGCTGAGCGCAGATCCTTGGTGTAACCCCATAACAACCGGAAAAGTCTCTGAGTCACCTCCCACAGTCCTAACCCGAGTCATAGCTCCATCATACATATCCGTTATTGCCCTAATGTAAACCACCGACACACCTTTCACCTCCAGACACCTCCAAATGACGTCCCTAGGAACCTCGTCATACGCCTTTTCTAGGTCAATAAACACCATATGAAAATCCCTCTTCCCATCCTTGTATAGTTCCACCAACCTCCTGATAAGGTGGATAGCTTCTGTAGTAGAATGACACGGCATGAACCCGAACTGGTTTTCCGATATAGATACCGCCCTCCTTATCCTCCCTTCCACCACCCTCCCCCACACTTTCATGGCATGACTTAGTAACTTGATACCCCTATAGTTGTTACAATTCTGGATATCCCCTTTGTTCTTGTACACCGGAACCATTGTACTCCACCACCACTCATCAGGCATCCTCTTTGTCCTGAAGATAAGATTAAACAACCCAGTCAGCCACTCCAAGTCTGCTCTACCCGCATATCTCCAAAACTCTACTGGAATCTCGTCTGGTCCGATTGCTTTGCCCTGACTCATCTTACCCATCGCACTCACGACCTCCTCAACCTTAATGCTCCTACAATACCTAAAGTCTCGGTGACTCTCGGAGTGCCCCAATTGCCCTAACACGATGTTTCCATCCCCCTCCTCATTCAGAAGTTTATGAAAGTACGACTGCCATCTTCGGTCGCGAGCCTTATTCTCTCTCGGTTTGGCCATTTGAAATGACTTCTTGTCCCCACATGTGCCCCCAAGTTCCTAATAAAGCCGACCAAAAGCAACAGTCTTAGCCTCTGTGACCAAAAGCAACAGTCGTAGATAGATATACATATAATGTCTTAAAATATTTTTAAAACTTTAGATTTATAATCTTTATGCACGTACATTACATCGTATTTTGTGTTATTAAAATATTCAAAAGTAAAATATCAAAAGATATATATACCACATTTTAAAGAGAAATGTTATGACCCGATAGGTCATCTATAGTTTTAAACCTTAATTTTGTGTTTTGAATTTTGATTCGGGGCATACGCCCAAGTCCCAAATTACGATATGGACCCACTGGGCCATAAAAATACGGATTCGGGTATGTTTGCTCAAAACATTGACAGAAGTCAACTCAAATGGATTTTTAAGGAAAAATTCTTATTTTTTATCAGTTTTTTAACATATAAGCCTTCCGGAAGAACTCCCGGACTGCGCACGCAAATCGAAGAAGGATAAAAAAAGGTTTTTGATACCTCGAAACAAAGAATTAGGTTCTAAAATATAAGATGACCTATAGGTTCATCACATTCTCCACCTCTAAAACAACTGTTCATCCTTGAACGGACATAGAAAAGTACCTGGAATGGTGAAAAGGTGTGGATATCTACTCCGCATATCTGACTCGAACTCCCAAGTAGTTGCCTCGACGGGCTGACCTCTCCACTACACCTGAACTAAAGGATAGCTCTTAGACCTCAGCTGTCGAACCTGTCGGGCTAGAATAGCCGCCGGGTCCTCCTCGTAAGTCAAATCCTTGTCCAACTAGACAGAGCTGAAATCTAACACGTGGGACGGATTGCCGTGATACTTTCGGAGCATGGACACATGGAACAACAGATGAACCGCTAATGACCCCGGTGGCGGCGCAAGCCTGTAAGCCACCTCCCCTTCTCTCTCAGAATCTCGAAGGGACTGATATACCTAGGGCTCAACTTTCCCTTCTTTTTGAACCTCATTACACCCTTCATGGGTGATACCCGGAGCAACACTCTCTCCCCGACAATGAATGCAACATCACAAACTCTACGGTCGGCATAACTCTTATGCATTTACTGAGCTGTGCGAAGTCGATCCTGAATAATCTTGACCTTATCCAAGGCATCTTGTACTAGGTCTGTACCCAACAACCGAGCCTCCCCCGGCTCGAACCACCCAACTGGCGACCGGCACCACCTACCGTATAATGCCTCATAGGGAGCCATCTGAATGCTCGACTGGTAGTTGTTGTTGTAGGAGAAGTCTGAAAGGGGAAAGAACTTATCCCACGATCCTCCGAAGTCTATAACACATGCGCTGAGCATATCCTCCCATATCTGGATAGTGCACTCGGACTGTCTGTCCGTTTGAGGATGAAATGTTGTGCTCAACACAATACTACCCTCCAAAAGTGCAAGGTGGCTTGCGTACCTCGGTCATAAATTATAGACACGTGCACACCGTGAAGACGGACGATCTCGCGAATGTAGATCTGAGCCAACCGCTCCAAAGAATAGGTGACTGCCACATGAATGAAATGCGCTGACTTAGTCAGCCTATCCGCAATGATCCAAACGAAATCAAACTTCCTCTGAGTGTGTGGGAGTCGGACAACGAAATCCATAGTGATACTCTCCCACTTCTACTCAGGAATGTCTATCTTCTGAAGCAAACCACCAGGCCTTTGATGCTCATACCTTACTTTCTAACAATTTAGACACAAAGCTTCATCCTCCTCCACCAATAATGGTGTTTCAAGTCTGGTACATCTTGGCGGCACCCGGATGAATGGAATACCGGGAACTGTGGGCCTCCTCAAGAATCAATTCACGAAGTCCATCCACATTAGGCACACAAACACGACACTGTATCCTCAAGACTCCATCATCCCCAACAATAACCTGCTTGGATCCACCGCGCCACACTATGTCACTAAGGACCAACAAATGAGAGTCGTCATACATCCGATCTATGAAACACTCAAACAAAGAAGACCGAGCGACTGTACAAGCTAGAACACGGGTGTGCTCTGAAATATCCAACCTCATAAACTGGTTGGCTAAAGTATGAACATCTGATGCAATCGGCCTCTCACCGAATGAAATGAACGCAAGGCTGCCCATACTCGCTGCCTTTCTACTCAAGGCGTCGGCCACCATATTGGCCTTTCCCGGGATGATACAAGATGGTGATATCATAGTCTTTCAATATCTCCAACCAACTCATCTCCCTCAGATTAAGATCTTTTTCCTGAACAAATATTGAAGGCTCCGATGATCCGTGAAAACCTCACACGACACGCCTTAAAGATAGTGCCTCCAAATCTTCAGCGCATGATCAATGGATACAACTTCTAATTCATGGATGGGATAATTCTTCTCTTGAACCTTCAACTGCCGTGACGCATATGCAATTACCATGCCCTCCTGCGTTAATACTGCACCGAGCCCAACACGGGACGTATCACAATATACCGTATAAGATCCTGAACATGTGGGCAACACCAACACTAGCGTTGTAGTCAAAGCAGACTTGAGCTTCTAAAAACTCGCCTCACACTCGTTTGACCATATGAAAGGGGTACCCTTCTAGGTCAACTTGGTCAACGGGGCTGCTATAGATGAAAACCCCTCCACAAATCAACGGTAATAGTCCGCCAAACCCAAGAAATTCCTGATCTCCGTAGTTGAAGTGGGTCTAGGTCAGTTCTGAACTGCCTCAATCTTCTTAGGATCTACTTGAATTCCCTCTGCTGATACAACGTGCCCCAAGGAAGTGACTGAACCCAGCCAAAACTCGCATTTTGAAAATTTAGCATATAACTGGCTGTCTTTCAAAGTCTAAAGTACAATCCTAAGATGATTCTCATGCTCCACTCGACTCCGGGAGTAGATCAAGATATCATCAATAAACACAATCACAAAGGAGTCCAAATAAGGCTTGAACACTCGGTTAATCAAATCCATAAATGCTGATGGGGCATTTGTCATCCCAAAGGACATTACTAGAAACTTATAATTCTCGTACCGAGTCTGAAAAGCTGTCTTAGGGACATCAGATGCCTTAATCCTCAACTGATGGTAGACAGATCTCAGATGAATCTTCGAAAACACCTTGGCACCCAGAAGCTGATCAAATAACGCATCAATTCTCTACAATGGGTACTTGTTTTTTATGGTGACTTTGTTGCCGATAATCTATGCGCATCCTCATTGATCCATCATTCTTCTTCACGAACAACACAGGCGCACCCCAGGGCGAGACACTAGGTCTAATGAATCCCTTATCAAGCAAATCCTACAACTTCTCCTTCAATTCTTTCAACTCTGGCGGGGCCATACGGTATGGAGGAATAGAGATGGGATGAGTTCCCGGAGCTAAATCAATACAGAAATCAATATCCCTGTCGGGTGGCATCCCCGGCCGGTCTGCAGGAAACACCTCTGGAAATTCACGAACAACTGGCACTGAATCCATGAAAGGAACATCCGCACTAGAATCGCGGACATAAGCCAAATAAGCTAGACACCCCTTCTCGACCATACACCGAGCCTTCATATAACAGATAACCCTACTGGTAGAGTAGCCAGGAGTCCCCCTCCACTCTAATCGAGGAAACCCTGACAAGGCTAAGGTCATCATCTTAGCGTGACCATCCAATATAACGTATAAGGTGATAGCCAATCCATACCTAAAATGACATCAGAATCGATCATATCGAGAAGTAGAAGATCTACACTAGTCTCAAGACTCCCAATGGTGACCACACACGAACAATAAACACGATCTATAATGATAGAATTCCCCACATGTGTGGACACATACATAGAGGCACTCAAAGAATCATGAGGTACAACCAAATATGAAGCAAAATAGGATGACACATAGGAGTAAGTACAACCCAGATCAAATAGAACTTAAGCATCTCTACTGCAAACTAAAACAGTACATGTGATAACAACGTCAGATGACTCTGCCACAGGCCTGGCTGGGAAAGCATAACATCGGGGTTGGGCCCACCACACTGAACCGCGTCTATGGGATGGCCTGTAGCTGGCTGACCTCCACCTCTAACGGCCTGACCTCCGCCTCTAACAGTCTGGCCTCTACCTCTGGCTTCACGACCCTGCCTATGAGTGGTTGAGAAAGTGGTATAGCCACGGGAGCCGGAACCATGGCCGAGAACCCTGATGCTGTGGCGGTACGCCCAATAATCTCGGACAGGTCCTCCTCATATGCCATTAACCACCACACTCGAAACATCCATCTTGATATTGTGGCTGCGGAAACTGAGACTGACCCGAACGGGCGGGATGACCACGGTAATAACTCTAAGGTGCACTGATAGGAGCTGGTGGTGCACTGTAGGCTGGCTATCTAGAATGAGGCACATAAGGACCACGACTCCCTGAAGCACTGTGGAATTCTTGAAGCGCTGAATGAAACGGCCTGGGAGGATGTCTCCTACCAAAAGTATCCCTGCCTCCAGATGAGGCAACGCTTAACCCACCGGAATGACGAGGTCTCTTGTCAAACCCCTGACCTCCTTATGCAAGAACCATCTCGACTCGCCTGGCGATATTGGCAGCCGCCTAAAAAAGAAATCTAACTCCTAGTCTCCTTATCCATCTGCAATCTTATAGGTTGACCAAGTCGGTCAATAAACCTCCTCACCCTCTCTCTCGGTAGGAAGTAGAAAAAAAGCATGACGGGCCAAATCCACAAAACATTTCTCATACTAAGTAACAGTCATACTGCCTTCTGGAGACGCTCGAACTGACGACAATGCTCCTCTCTCAATGTGATAGGAAGAAAATTCTCTAGGAAGAACTGAGATAAATGGTCCTAAGTAAGAGCAGGTGATCCAGTTAGTATGGTCAACAAATAATCTCTCTACCCTTTCTTAGCGGAACCAGTCATCTAAAATGCAGCAAAATCGACCACATTGGTCTCCACTATACCCATGTTCCATAGCACCTCATGATAGTTGTAAAAATACTCCTAGGGATCCTATAAAGATGCACCGCTGAAGTGAACTGGAAAGAGCTTGGTAAACCTATTCAATCTCCATAAAGCCTCATAAGACATAGCTGACCCATCACCGGCCTGTGCCGCAACAACCGGCTAAACTACTCCGACTGGATAAGCTGCTGGAATCTGATACTGGGGATCCATCTACTCCAGAGTGTGAGTAGAAGGAGTCTGTGCTCCTACTCCATCTTGAGAGACGGCTGGTGCCAAGGGAAATGCGATTGTCTAGGACACACTCTCCATAAGGCCCACCAAATGGAGCAAAGCGCCTTGAAGCACTGGATTGGCAATGAACCCCTCCGGAACCTGAGCTGACCCGGCAGGAACAGTCTTGGCTTGAACCTCCTCGTCAAACTCTACCCGGGGCTCCCCTGCTGGGGCTGCTGCTCGGGCTCTGGGCTGAGCCCTGCCCCTGCCTCAGCCTCTAGCACGGCCTCGGCCTCGACTTCTACCCCTCGTAGGAGCTGCCACTGGAGGCTCTGGTTGCTGCTCAGCTGAAGATGTGCTATGTGTTCTCGCCATCTGCGAGAGAATAAGAGTAGAAGGGTTCAATTAGCATTGAGAGAACAAAATCGCACAACAAAGAAAAAATGAAGTGAAATTTATTTCTAAACTTCATAGCCTCTGAAAGATAAGTACAGACGTCTCCGTGCCAATCCTCCACACTCTACTAAGCTCGCTCGTGAATTGTGAGACATAGGCAACCTAGTTCTCTGATTCCAAGTTGTCACGATCCGAAATTTCCACCTTCCGGGACCGTGATGGCGCTTAACATTTCACTTGCTAGGCAAGCCAACGTTAGAACAAATTAAAATGTGAGCAGAATAATATAACACCTTAATATTTACTACAACCCGGATCTGGAATCATAATTCACGAACTTCAAAGTAGTCTCAAAGAAATATAATTTTTTGAACGAAATAAACAGTAAAAATAGAAAAGGTAGACGGGGACTTAAAGTTCTGCGAACGCCAACAGATCTACCTTGAGTCTCTGATGAACCCGTCCGAGCTGCTACGCCTCTCGATCAGCTGGGACCACTGCCAAAATCTGCATAAGAAGTGCAGAGTGTAGTATGAGTACAACTGACCCCATGTACTCTGTAAGTGCCCAACCTAACCTCGACGAAGTAGTGACGAGGCTAAGGCAGATCACTCACACTAAAGTCTGTACGTTATATATAGAATAAAGGTAGAAAAAGGAAATGCAGAATAAAATAAAGCAGTAAATTGCAAGAAATAACTACAACTCCAGGAAAATAAGCCAACAACATTCAGAATTTACCAATCCTTAAGTGCAAAAGAGAATACCGCAAAGCTAACACACTTCAGGAAAACATAAACACATAGGCTATTGCGGCGCGCAACCAGTTCCCACCGTACATCTCATATTCCTCCCTTATTTCCTCATAATAACATAAAAAACAATGAATAAATAAAATTGTTGCGGCGCGCAACCCGATCCCACCATATCACAATATCACAATCATAGTTTACCCTTACACCACCACATGAATCCACCCTTATTACACCTGTTGCGACATGCAACCCGTTCCTACTGTGCAATATAGATTCACCCTTATTCCACCTTAATATATCACCCTTATTTCATCGGTTGCAGCGTGAAACTCGATCCCACCATATCAACATCAACTACTCAGTACGCACAGTAAATTTACAATTCAAACAGAAACCCTTCAAAATTCCTAAACACCAAACCAAAACTAATAGGAAACTTATACACCCTGAAATTTCACATAATAGTATTACACAGCGAGACCAATTTGGAATTTTACAACTAAAAGGTACAAAAATAAATCAATGGCAATTAGGCCATTAGTTAAGAAAAACAGTACAATTAGCAATTATTTAGTACCTTTCATCCATTCATTAATTCTTAAATTATGCAAACTGTTGCCTTCTTTTTCTCCTTAACAATTTGAGTGTAATATCACCTTCCTTTGTAGCTTTATAAGTAAGGAAATGTAACATTCTGCCTCGTCAATTATCCTTATTTCTACCTTTTCGAAATTTCACTTTTTCAAAAAACGTGAAACCTTTTCACTTTTAACTCTAAGCTTCGAATATAACAATGGACACTACAAAGAAAAAACAGAAGAAGAAGGAAGTGATTCGATTAGAACGAGAATCTGTTATTCCAGTTCTTAAATCCAGGCTAACTATGACATTAGCCAATTTAATCCAACATGATTCAGATCGCGATGAGTTTCTTAAGCTGTGCAAAAGAGTTGAGTACACAATTCGTGCGTGGTACCTTATACAATTTGTGTGTGGTACCTTATCACCCTTCGTGCTTTTAATTTCAATAATATGGCACGATATCACCCTTCGTGCTTTTAATTTCAATAATACGGCACGACATCACCCTTCATGCTTTTACTCTCAATAATATGGTACGACATCATCCTTCGTGCTTTTAATTTCAATAATATGACACGACATCAACCTTCGTGCTTTACACTCTTTCCTCACATGATAATGAATATAAACAATGGCACGACATCACCCTTCGTGCTTTACACTCTTTCCTCACATGATAATGAATATAAACAATGGCACGACATCACCCTTCGTGCTTTACACTCTTTCCTCACATGATAATGAATATAAACAAGGGCATGGCATCACCCTTCGTGATTTACACCCTTTCCTCACATGATAATAATAGAAACCATACTGTCCTGGCAAGGGAGTCAACAATGGAAACAATATCATTAACAACATGAACAATAACAGAAACCATAATGTCCTGGCAAGGGAGTCAACAATAGAAACAATATCATCAACAACATAAACAATAATAGAAACCATACGGTCCCGGCAAGGGAGTCAAAAATGGAAACAATATCATCAACAACATGAACAATAATAGAAACCATACGGTCCCGGCAAGGGAGTCAACAATGGAAACAATATCATCCCGGCAAGGGAAACAACTATAACCAATCTTGCTTAATTAATTAGTTTCACGAAATAAATCAATGCTCCGCAATAGGAAATGCCAAGAAAATACCATCAACATGTATAATCATCAAGTTAGGCCTAAGAAATGCTTAATGAAAGATCAATATACGACCCACGGGCATGCTTGACACCAATATATAATACTCCAATTACTGCTAAACAATTATAGGGCGAGGTAATACAAATTTTAGCTAAGTAGGCAGTTTATGAAGAAAAATATAGAATGATGATAGAAGATGTAATCTTCAGTCAAGTCAATTAATATCAAGTAAACAACAAAGGAAATCTAAAAGCAAGTAATTCTAATTTAAGCAGGAAGAGGTGAAACTAGCAATTAGGAACTCAGTCATAGCAATTACAACTTCATACACACGGGATATAAGGACCTAAGAATCCTAAAAGGCCAACCTTCTACAAATAAGTCTGAGTATGCACTCGTCACCTCGCGTACATGGGCTACAATCAACATAGAAGACTCAAATCCTAAGGGGTAGTTCCCCCACACAAGGTTAGGCAAGATACTTACCTCGAAGGCGACAACCCGGTACTCTAAAATGAACTTCTCGGGCGAAAATACCTCCGGATGGCTCAAAATAAACTAGAACAACTTCAAAACACACATAAATTGTATAAGGAACTATTCCGAATAATAAAGTTTCAATTTTTATAAAATTATAAAAATCGACCCAAAAGTCGACCCCCGGGCCCGCACCTCGGAACCCGTCAAATTTTACAGAAATCCGAATACCCATTCCGATATGAGTTCCACCATACAAAAATTACCAAATTCCTATACCATTTCATCCCTCAAATCATGAATTTTTGTTTTGAGAATTTTCTTCAAAAACCAACATTTTCTTCAACTCAAAACACAACTTAAATGATAAAAACAAAAATAAAATCATGGAACATATATAATTCTAGGTGAAGAACACTTACCCACTCGATTAGCTTGAAAATTCCCGAAAATCGCTCCCAAATCCGAAGTCCAAAGCTCAAAATGTGAAGAAAATGGCTAACCCTCGTTTATAAGAATCTTCCCAGGACATCCACACCTGCGACCACTTAACTGCACCTACGCAATCGTAGGTGCGAAATACAAACCGCACTTGCGCTCCTACCTGCACCTGCGCCTAAGAACCGCTTCTGCGGGGGCCGCACCTGCACCCCAAAGTTTCGCACCTGTTGAGGATACCCAGTCCCCTTATTCTCGCACCTGCGTGATCTTTTCCGCACCTGCGAAGCTCACACATGCGGTCCCCTATCCGTAGATGCGGCCACACCAGAACATCAGTACCAGCTACATTTCCAAACTCCAAACTTTCCGATAACCGTCCTAAACCATCCTGAGCCCCTCAGGACCTCAACCAATTACACCAATAGGTCACATACCAATTCATGAACTTAGTCGAACTTTTGGAACACCCAAAACAACATCAAAACACCGAATAAATCTCGCATTCAAGCCTAGAATTTTTAAACTTCAAAAAATTCGCTAACGATGCCGAAACCAACCAAACCACATCCGAATGACCTGAAATTTTGAGCACACGTCACAAATGATGCTATGAACCTATTTCAACTTCTGAAATTCTATTCCGATCCCGATATCAAAATTTCACCTATCGGCCGAAATCGCCGAAATTCTAACTTTCGCCGAATTACCTCAAATTACTCTACGAACCTCCAAAACCAATTTCGGACGCTCGCCTAAGTCCAAAATCATCATACGAAGCTGTTGACATCACCGAAAACTCATTCCGAGGCCGTTTACACAAAAGTCAAACCTCCGATCAACTTCAATCACTTAAGCTTCAAAATTTAAAATTTTCATTCCAATTCGACTCCGGATTATATGGTAACTGAATCCAACCACGCACGTAGGTCGATATATATAATGCGAAGTTTTTCAAGACCTTACGCCACCGAACGGAGCTTAAATTCTCAAAATGATCGGTCGATTCGTTACAAAATCTTGCAAATGCAAGAAAAGCGTCGCAAATGGGAAACTGCCTCATTTCTGCTGCCTTCGCAAATGCGAACAAAATGTTCGCAAATGCGGAATCTGAGGATCCCAAATGCAACCCAACTCTTTGCAAATGCGAAGGTCCACCCCCTATCCCACTGCTAGCAAATGTGATGGTCTCTTCGCAAATACGAAGCTTGCATTTGCAAGCCAGATCTCACAAATGCGAAATCTGCAGATCTGATGCACTGACTATGATTTTCTAAGTCCAAACCATTCCGTAGCCTATCCGAAACTCACACGAGCCATCGGGGCTCCAAACCAAACATGCACACAAGTCCTAAACCATCATACAAACTCGCTCGCGCGATCAAAACACCGAAATAACGCCTAGAACTACGATTGCTTTAACACTTCTATTTTCACAACCGAACGTCTGAATCCATAAAATCAACTCCGTTTCTCACCAAATTCGATAGACAAGTCATAAATATCATAGTGGACCTCTACCGGGATCCAGAACCAAAATATGAGCCCGATATCAATAAATCCAAACATCAGTAGATCCTTAAAAACCATAAAGCTTTCAAACTTTTAATTTTCAAGAAAAAAATCAATAACTCGAGCTAGGGACCTCCGAATTCGATTCTGGGCATACGCCCAGGTCCCAAATTATGATACGGATCCACCGGGACCGTCAAACTATGGATCCGGGTTCGTTTGCTCAAGATGTTGACCAGAGTTAACTAAAATGAATTTTTAAGATAAAATACTTATTTTTATCAGTTTTTAAACATATAAGTCTTCCAGAAGAACACCCGGATTGCGCACGCAAATTGAGGAAGGATAAAATGAGGTTTTGAAACCTCGAAATACAGAACTAGATTCTAAAATATAAGATGACCTATAGGGTCATCATATTAATGCACGAAGGATGGTGTTGTGCTGTATTTGAGAGTTAATACACAAAGGGTGATGTCGTGCCTTATTTGAGAGTTAGTGCACGAAGGGCGATGTCATGCAATATATGAGAGTTAATGCACGAAGAGTGATGTCGTGTCATATCTATTATTTCATGATGAAATTGAGAGTAAAAGCACAAAGGGTGATGTCATGTTGTATTTATTGTTTCATGGTGAGTTTGAGAGTAAAAGCACGAAGGGTGATGTTGTGCCATTATTATTATTATCTCATGGTGAGTTTGAGAGTAAAAGCACGAAGGGTGATGACGTACAACTTTATTCATTATGCCTTGTTCATTTTGTTGGTTGAAGGTTTATTGACTGATTCTTGTTATCATCTCATGTTGTAGTTACTGTATCTTGTACTCCTTTTGCATGTCCCCTCCCAATAGTACTTGTTAATTCTTTATTTGTTGTTATGTTGTATGTATATTTCGATATGTACATGTTTATTTACGTGGGTGTCCTGTCATAGCCTCGTCATTACCTCGTCGAGGTTAGGCTCGACACTTACAGAGTACATTAGGTCTGTTGTACTCATACTACACTCTGCACTTCTTGTGCAGATTTAGATAATGGTCTCAGCTATCCGTGAGGCGTATCAGCTCGGATTGACATTTGGAGACTCAAGGTAGATCTGCTGGCATCTGCAGACTTTAAAGTCCCCTTCCATTTCCCCTATTTACTGTGCTTTTCATTCGAGACAATTGTATTTATTTCAAACTTATTTGTAGAGGTTCTAGAAGCTCGTGAACTTGTGACTCTAGACCCGGGGTGTACTTAGATATTATTGGTTTTATATCATTTCGTACTCCGTTTTAGTTTCATTTTGGCTTAATTGGTTTTACTTATTTGAATTGATTGAAATTGGCTTAAAAATCCTCTAACGTTGGCTTGCCTAGCAAGTGAAATTTTAAGCGCCATCACAGTCTCGAAGGTGGGAATTCTGGATCGTGGCAGAAATTTTCTTATACTTTTTAATAAATGAAATTATCCTGTAATCTTAAGTTTAAGTAAGATAGAAGCATATAAAAGACCATAAATTATATTCGAAATTTTTTTAGGAGAGAACTCACGACAACTTTTACGAAGGAGCAACGGATGTTCGTTTCTTTGATATATTTGGAAGTCGTATACAATATTTTTTTAAAAACAATTCTTAATATGTGTTTTTGAAAATATGCAATTATATTGTACATAGAAGATAAGTAAGACTGAATTATGTAAAAAAAGAACTAATTAATTTTGACATTTAGAAGCAAATTCACTGTCACGACCCAAATTCCATAAGGTCGTGATGGCGCCGGACATCATTGTCAGGCAAGCCAATCATTTATTTATTCAAAAAAAATTCTGGTTTTAGTATTTATGTAAATCATTATCTTTTACTTTATTTCATAGTAATTAAATAAAAAACCCTTAAGTAAATACAATGGTTTAACTAGTCTATTTTAGCACATATATCCCAACATATCCCAGAACCCGGCGTCACAAGTACATGAGCAATTTCTAAGAATTTTACAATTTCTACAAAGGTTGTCCGAAATACAAGTGGACAAGTAAATTAAAATAATGTAATACAGTATGAGGGAGACTCTGTCAGCTACTGATCGCCTCCGGATGATGCAGCTCGCCTAAGTCTCCAAATCCTCCACATCGCTATGAAAGTACCTATGAAATAAAATGCACAGCAAGTGTAGCATGAGTACAAAAATAACGTGTACTCAGTAAGTCGCCCGCCTAACCTCATAAAGGTAGTGACGAGAGGTCAAATTAGACACTTGCTAAAGGTCAATTTAGAATATTCAAGTGTGACACTAAGCATGATTATCATAGGTAATTTATTAAAATCAGGGATAAATATTATCAACTCCGTTCACATTTAACACTTTATATCTTCGTTATATTAATAACAATTAATCAACATGGGTGATTTAATCAGCTAACAATTAATCAACGGGAAGGAACAACTTCTTCCACAAAATTTTAATAACTTTAAATCTCTGTCATTTCAATTGACAACTTAAAATTCCAGGTCAAACTCATAGCAACTACGCAGTAAATATAATGCGCAAGCAATGTCGAGGGTCGAACGGCGCGGACCAACAATAATAAACTGTACCTGGTGAGGGTCGAACGACTCGAACCATAGATGCATCTATCTGCCCCGCTCGCGAATCAATCATGCGACGCGGTTATACATACAAATAATAAGGCTAGCCTGCTCGCGAATCATACCTGCGACTCAGGTGCTCATATGTGCACATATCCACATAATAAATCCGTATTTTATCAAGAAAGCAGTTTTTTTCTCAGGAAAGTGGTAAAATTCTTCTTAAAGGAACATGAAATATAGCTTTTAAATCTTTGTTTTGAAACTCATTTGCCAAGTTTAATGATATTCCATAATATAACCCTACCAGGTATACAATTATCCACGGAGGAATCAATTCTCTTTCTAGATGATTAAGAAAATGAACTCTAGTCTTCTTCAGATATTCAATTACGATTTCGATTATATTAGCAGTTTAATATTACAGGCAAGATCACATGTACAACACATAAGGCATGCTAGTGGGTCCTAGACTACCCAGACATAGCATAATAGTAGCTACGCACGGACTCCCGTCACCTTGTGCGTACGTAGCCCCCGAAGATAATAGCATATACTTAATTAATTCATCTAGGGGGACAATTCCCCCTCACAAACTTAGAAAGGAGACTTACCTCGTTTCGAAATTTCATAACCAACTTCCAAGCCCTTCCGACGACTCCAACGGACGCACAACGCCCCAAAACTATCCAAATAACGGCAAACCAATGAAAATATACTCTAATATTTGCAACAATTCCAAATTATATAATTTTCCAACCCCACTTAGTGAAATGACCAAAATGTCATCGGGCCCACGTGCTCGGAATCTGAAATTTCTCGAAAATATATGCTACCCATAGCTTTACTAGTTCAAATATACAATTTACTTTACATTCCATGCTCAAGTTCGTGGCTAAAAATCCAAATTACCATTTCTAGGTTTTCTTCAATATTTTCCAAGTTTTTTTTCACAATTTTCATGTATAATTACATGCAATAACCTTGTATTTAACTTAGAAATATGAAGGAGTTACTTACTTTGTGATTCCTGACGAAAACCCTATCTTGAGGCTCCTCCAAAATCGACCAAACCAAAGGAGAAAAGAAGAAATAGCCAACAATTCTCGATTTTAAAACATTCTGCCCCGGCCATTTTCCGCACCTGTGATCAAACTCTTGCACCTGCGATTCCGCAGGTGCGACCAAACCTCCGCACCTGCGGCTTTTTCTCAGCTCGAGCCAACTTCGCACTTGCGCCATAACCCGCATCTGCGACCTCGCAGGTGCGGAAATACCATCGCACCTACGCTTCCAGCCGGACCATCAATTCTTCGCACCTGCGGTGCCATAGCCGCACCTGCGGCCAAATCCTCGCAGGTGCGGTCACACCAGATGACAACAAATTCCAGCCTTTTTCAAACTCTCAACTTGATCCGCTAACCACCCGGAATCCACCCGAGACCCTCGGGACCCCGTCCAATTATACCAACCTATTCCAAAACATAATGTTGACTTGCTCGAGGCCTCAAATCGTATCAAACAACATCGAAACCACGAATCGCACACAGATCCCAACTTTATGAACTTAGAAATCTTCAACTTCTACATCCGATGACGAAACCTATCAAATCAAGTCCGATTGACCCCAAATTTTGCACACAAGTCATATTCGACATTACGGACCTGCTCCAACTTCCGGAATCGCATTCCGACCTCGATATCAAAACTTCCACTTCTGGTCGGATTTCTCAAAAACTTTCAAATTTCTATCTTTGGCCAAATGACTTCAAAATGACCTACGGATATCCAAATTCACTTTCGATCGCGCTCCCAACTCCAGAATGACCATACGAAGATATTCCCAGACTCGGAATCCCAAACGGACATCAACATCACTGAAATGCACTTCAAGCCAAACTTAGGAAATTCCTTCAAAAATGCTGACTTCCACATTATACGACGAAACGCTCCCGGGCATACGCCCAAGTCCGAAATCATCATACGAACCTGCTGGAACCTTCAAATTCTGATTCGGAGATTATTTACTCAAAATTCCAATCTTAGTTGATTCTTCCAACTTAAAGCTTCTGAAATGAGAATTTTCTTTCCAAATCATTTCTAAACTTTCCGAAATTCAATTCCGACCACACCTACAAGTCATACTACCTGAAATGGAGCTGTTCACGGCCTCAAACCACTAAACGACGCGCTAGAGCTCAAAACAACCGGTCGGGTCGTTACATTCACGACATTAAAATCTATAAGGAAATAAAGAAGATATATTTGAAGGCTAGCACCCTTGTGTTTATTTTGGATAACTTTTCGAGAGGTGAAAAATGTTCAAGAACTTTAATTTTAGTTTTATCTAGAATTAGACTCTGATTTAGACTATATTTATATTTTGTACACAGTTAATCGCTTGAAATACCATATAAGTCCAAAAACTCAAGAGAAGAAATTTACATTGACTTACAAATTGAATTAAGTTTTATTATTAATTGATTTCAAACTTCTAAGTATTAGTAAAGTTCTACAAACTACTACGCTTTATTCAACGTGAACTTTTTTCTAGAAAATTAATTTATTATTTTAACGTAAAGTATAAACACAATCCCACAAGATATTGTGAAATGAGGTACTTCCCACAGTTCTATCTTGAAGCATTTATAATATTGATGAAGAACCGTTAGTTTTTGTCTTTTTAAACCTCTTTTGTTTTCAAATTGTGAAGTAAAAGTAGCACGGCTCTACCCCTTGGATTAAACTTAAAAAATTCAAAATAAGAAAAAAAATTATGTTAAATACGAGAATAATTTATATAGTTTCTTACATAATTCAAATAATAAAATAATTTGTATAAGTAAAATTGTATTAGTTTTAAATTCTTAAATATTAGAAGTTTTTATGTAGTTCAAATAAGAAAATATTTAATAATTAAAAGTTTTAGTTAATTTCTAAGTTTTTAATATTAGAAAAATAATAATATTATGATTTTGTTCGATGAAAAATCTATTTTTTAAAGGATAATATGTATTATGACAGCATTCATTTAAAAGGAAAAAAAAAAATACTCTTTTTACTATTTTTAAAAATTCAAATAGCTATGAAAAACTTGAAAGAAGAAATTTCTCATAAGCAACGCCATGCACGCATCGCACAATGAAATAAGAATTTGTTTATTAATTGAAAAGATCATAGAATTTAAAAAACCTCATAAAATTTAGGAGAGTAAAAGTGAAACATTCATAGTTGGATTCAAAAATCAACATGTTAGCTCATTCTAAACTGAAAAAATTAATTGTAAGAGATTGATGACAATTATCATTATGTCCAACATGGAATGTAACTTTACGCTAATATATTATTGTTTAAAATCAAATTTAGTCTTAAAAATGATCAATTAGCTCTAGTGGCGAAAAACAAATGCTAAAAGTTTGAAGAACCAAATTCTGCATATCCCTATCGTATTTAGTAAAGTAGAGCCCTCTTTTAATTAATTTTAAGGTTAAATATCTGTAGAAAACGTTAAAAGAAGCAATATTACCACTACAATCCTAGAGCATACCATAAAGTTTTCATAAATTGATATAATAATGAGATTTTCCTTTGTCACAAATTAATGTGATTTTCTTTGTTATTTTGTATCAAATTTATTATATTGCATAACTCAAATAAGGAAGATTCAATATAAATTTTTTTATTTATTTCTGAAAGCCTAAATATTAGGAAAATAATAAATATCTATATTCCTAAATATTTAGAAAAAATAATTAAAAGATTATTTTGTCTAGATTGAAATCAATTTATCAAGGGTAAAAAGATGAACGACATTTTGCTAATGGCCTTCGTACTTTTAATATAACTAGTTTAAGTGTACACGCGCAACGCGCGTGTATCTTTTCTCAATAAATTTAAATTTTTTTCAAAATTAAATAAATATTAATGTTAATTTGTAAAATAAAAGTATAAATTCATGAATATGATGATATACTGATCCTATATAAATAATTCTCAAATTACGATGAACAAGAAAAATATTTTTAAAATAAAATTTTACTCAAAATTAAAATTGTAAAAAATAATTATGCATAGTTCAAATAAAGAGAAATATAAGATGCATGTTGGCCTGTTGGGCGTGTACCTCGTGTCAATAAGGACAAGTTTTAAAGCTTTATATAAACATCCATACAATAAACATGCAGAAGATATGATCAGGAGGAAGTAACACTGATTTCTCGTAATTATCTTATAAAACTGTTATCATGATTCTTTAAATATTAGTCAAATAACACAAATTTAAAGATTGAATCTTTTGGTAGTCTAAAATTTAAGGAATAAAAGGGTTTGGTTCTATAGCTCCTAGAGAAAAAATAAATAAGTGATCATATAATGCTAAAAGTAATAAATTGATTCTGTATTCTACAGTAAATGACTTAACAATTTGACTTAATGTAGAAATGTAATACAATAATAAAACCTTAATCAAAAATAAATTAATAATCAACATGGTCTCTGTTTAAATTACATAATAATGTTGCACCTTTCGTCTGAAAATTCTATATACATATTGAGGGGGCCTCAGGAAAAAGGAATTTTAATTGGATATGATGAGGAATATTTTAGTTAAAAAAATAAAGTTATCATAGTGATATTGTAGAATGAAATGTACTATGTACGTGCTTTATACATTTTTAATATAGTTTTCTTATTAGAATGGTTAAAAGTTTCTATATTCCTTATTATTTAGATCTTCTATTTTGATATTTTTTCGTTATTCCTTGTAGTATAGTTATTATTACTTAGTTAGAAAGGATTTTTGTAAATCTTAATTGATTTAAAGTTTAAATATTAGGAATGCCTAATTTATTCTAATAAAGAAAGATTTTAATGATCAAATTTTAGTTGGTTTCTAAGTCCAAAATATTTAGGAAAATAGTTAAATGACTATTTTGTTTCGTGTGAAAACGATTTATCAAGGGTAAAAAAGACGAATGTCATTTCGCTAATGGCCTTCGTGCTTTTAATATAATATAGATAAATTATCATATTTAAATCATAGATTAAGGTATGAGTGTGCACTAATTAACCACTGTTTAGTAATATATGATCAACACTTTTAGTTGTCTACTTTTGACTTTATCCTCCCTTTAAGAAAAATAAATGAAGTATATATTTTATAATTTTATCCATAATAATGATAGCATTTCCAAAAAGTCTTGGAAAATGATTTGAGGAATGAATAGTGAATGATAATGGTAACACGGGAAAAAATGATTGTCTTTTTCTTAATTTAGTATAGTCAACAAGTAAAAGTGAAAATGTATTTTTGATATAATGAACAAGTAAAAGTAAACAGAAAAAATAATATTTATTCATTGGATCGATATAAATAATAAGTGCGAGTAAGTTTTTAATGCGTGCATCTATATTTTACTCTCACTCTTGAGCACTCCTCTACTTTTTATATACCACTTCCTCATACCCCAAAAATCAAAATTAAACCTCTTGTAATATTCATATCTTTCTTTTTCCTTCATAACTTTTTCTCTTTGTTTACCGCGTATATACATTGATTTCTTTTAAAATTATATCCCTTAGCTTCCTTGAGAGTTGAACCGTATATAACCAGAGCTTTATATTAAAAAGTTATAAGGAAATATGTGGAATGAGGACGGTGTCTATAAATAATTAAATATAGTTTAAATCCTATAAAATTGCAACTACTGTACAATATTTCTCATCTTGGGTGTAACTTGTAAGGACATATTACCAGAAAAATAACAGTGTGTATCTGTACGAAGAGCTCGTAAATTATCCAATCTCTTCATAGTTATCCGAACACGCATATATATGAAATTTGATTGAGAATACTTGGGGGAAAAAACAATAAAAGACTATTCTCAAATATTTATTTGTTAGGCAGTGAACTAGGAAAGAAACTTTGGTACTCGTCATTTTTATTTGATTCCTCTTGATCCCTTTTTATTGAGTTATTGCTTCTTTGGTGACTCGAACGAGATGTCTCCGGAGGAGGAAATGGTGATTTTGCATTAGATCTTAGGACCCATTTGTTTGTAAAAAAAACATAATTCTTTTTCCGAATTTTTTTTAGAAATATGCTTGTCCATAAAAATTTTTAAAGTTTTGAAAAGATTTTGAAAATGAGTTTTCCAAAAAAGAATCAATTTTTTTCTCCCATTCACAAAATTGTACATTTTTTTTCAAGTGAAATGCATGTCCAAACAAAATTTTAGATTTTAAATCCCATTTTTCAATTTAACTTCGAATAATAACTTTTTAAAGAAATTACGTACAATTTTTATGTCCAAACGCCTAGTTAATTCTTAATACACGTCCAGAATAGGGTGTAACTAAAGCAGGGGGTAGGTTAACATGCAAGTTTTAGGTGCAATGAAAAAGACTGTCCTCAAAACGGAATCTTGTCTATTCTTCTCCCTATATATATAGCTCTCCAGTAGGTGTGTCCCTGTGTCTGTGTCTCAATTCCATTTCTACTATACTCCAATACTGAGCCATCTGAATCCTCATTATTATGGAATGATATATCATATCCTCCATATATATTCTATATATATATATATATATATATATATATATATATATAGAACAGTATTCTTGAGTTTAGTGTCGTCATGAAAAATCAGTATCAACGCTACTGTTTCAGAATTTGCTTAACCATCGAATTTTTGCATGCCAAAATGGGTCAACCTCTATATTTCATGTATATATATATATATATAGGTTAAAGCTTAGAGTTAACAGTAATAGGCTTTACAATATATGTCTCTAGCTACTTTTTCTTCCCCTTTCCCAAAGCACAAACCAATGCCCATATATATAACTAGATGTGTAATTTTTGCTGCGACGGTTTCATTGTCGTTGGACTAGCCATGTAAAAAAGAGGAAGGAGATTGGATAGTTGATTTGCAAACAAATTGAGACAAGACAAATAAGGGACTCTTGGAACTGTGTGAAGACTATAAACGCCCCAGGGATCCAGGTTGCAGCTACTGATTATATATGGTCCAGTATAAAATTCGATGGTGATGGAACCTACTGTTTGCTGATTCCATCGATATGTTATTATGCACGGTGTAGATATGTTGTGATACTACATTATATGCCTAGGGATTGAAAAAATCAATATATGCCATAATTTGGTTGAATACAATATTTAAGAATGTAGAGAATACTTCCAAATATTGTGGTTTTAACTAGACATGTATATATATAACATATCAAAAGTTAATATCTTTTTAATATTGTAGTCCTTAGTGCGTGTCGTTAACGATAAAAGTAAGAATTGATTAGTTGGCGACGTTGCAAGTCTCAGGCTATGGGTTCATTCGGACTAATATTTTCAATAGAGTGTTGATATATATTTGTGAACTTACTAAATTTCAATGAACACTAGAGTAGATATTTTACTATATATAGTTTCAGATATATACTGATTAATAATGAAAATCTCTTACTTGGAAAGTGTAACAACAATTTTTAGAAACGAAAATCCAAAACAAACAATATTAATAAGAGAAAAGATTTGATATTACTATAAATTATCCAGGGTAAAAATTAATTTGGCATTTACCAATATAATCTATAACGATTCACAACTTTAATTTGGGAAATATGGAGCAATAATGTACAAATTTATCCCACAAAGTTGTGTTGAGATATTTGCGATACTTACGGCAAATACTTCAATCTCAACAAAAAATCAACGGTAAAAATTATCATGAGATGGAAAATGGATCTTTAGAAGTAGAGGGAATCTGAGGGGGGGTAAAGTTAATTGACCAATAAAATAGAAGAATTTTCCTAAAAAGTCGATCATTCAATCTATTAAAATAAAAATAATTAGCAAATGCTAGATGTATAAAACATGGGAAAATTGAAGAACATTTTCCTGCATACCAAACTCACACATAATCTATGTAATAATATGTGTATAATCGAATATAATCAGCGTATAATTATGTATTATATCGGCTAAAAAAATAAACAATAAATTTGTGTACGGTCAAAATCAAGTATGCCAGATTGTCACGGCTCGAGGGATCGCCTTTAAGACCGAGTTCGGGATGGATCGAGTTCGAGCTCGAGGGACCAAGATCGAGCTCAACGACAGAGTACAAGGCTCAAAGAATAAAGTGTTCGAGGACTGTCGGAGCCTAATGCGTCTGGCCTCGAGATAATGCCGTTATAAATTTGTAACAGAATGAGCAAGATTCTTGCCACGTCTCCAATATCATGGCGTAAATCCTGGAATAGATTTGTACGAATTAGTACAAATCCGTACTAGGTGGTTACACATCTGTCACAATAAGATTCTTTACTGTAAATAGAAATGTATCTTATTTAGGGTTCCCCTCCTATATAAAGGGACCCCAATCATTTGTAAAGATCATCTAATCATTGGCAAAGAATATACTCTCTACTTTTCGCTCATTGTCCATCATAATTGTCCTTTATCTTTTATTGTTCTTACTTTATTGTTCTTGGTTCATCTCGAGTCACTAAGCTCGAGGTCGATACAGCTTAAGTAACACTGGTTCGATTCATTTATTTCCTTCATTTATACTTTATAGTTCTTGATTATCAATTGGCATTGAATTATATCACATATCTTTAAAACCACAAATCAAATTTAATTATTACTTGTATTTTCGATATAAGCAGTTTGGTGCCCACCGTGGGGGCTAAAGATAATAGTGATTATTTCATTACTGATTCTCATTACACACGATATTTTTACACTTTTTCTTATCAAGATTTTCTGATTCTCAGGATTAAACATGTCAAACTCACAAAATGCACCTGGTCATAACAGCGAAGGTCTTGGATTTCATGCGGAAAACAACAATATAGGGGTTGGTGTACCACCGATAAACCCTGGGGGAGTGCCAAATGTAGATCCAGTTGACGTTACTTCGCATATTGCTTTCGATGCTGATTGAGGCGCAGACCCCGGAGGAAGTGTACGCAGAGAAGCCCGATCTGGGGGCCAAGGAACACTAGGTATAGGAGATGGGGGAGTCAACCTCCAAGTGATATTCGAGATGCTACAAGCTCAGCAGATCACCATCGCTCAACTTCAGAGTCAGAATAAAACTCCGAGTATAGCTGAACCAGAAAATACTCGACGTGCTGAACCAGCGCTAGAGAGGTCGAATGAAAATGGCTCGGGGATTGATCCCACCATTATGAGAATGCTTGAAGAGCTCACCAAGAGGATCGAATCCGGGGAAAAGATTGAAGACAACGACAAAAAGGTGGAAACTTATAACTCCCGTGTTGACCAGATACCGGGGGCACCTCCAGTCTTGAAGGGTTTAGATGCCAAAAAGTTCATACAAAAACCATTCCCTCAAAGCGTGGATCTGATGCCCATTCCTAAGAAGTTTCACATGCCCGATATACCCAAATATAATGGGACAACCGACCCTAACGAGCATATTACTTCATACACTTGCGGGATTAAAGGAAATAACTTGAATGACGATGAGATCGAATCAGTATTATTAAAAAGGTTTGGGGAAACATTGTCGAAAGGAGCCATGATTTGGTATCATAACTAGTCTCCTAAAACTATTGATTTGTTTGCTATGTTAGTAGACGCCTTTGTGAAAGCATACACCGGGACCATAGAGGTGGCAACAAGGAAATAAAACGTCTTCAAGATAAAACAAAGGAACAACGAGATGTTGAGGGAGTTCATGTCTAGGTTTCAGATGGAGAGAATGGAATTACCACCGGTCTCGAATGACTGGGCAGTACAAGCTTTTATGCAGGGTTTGAATGAAAGGATTTCGATTGCATATCGACAATTAAAGTAGAATCTGATCGAGTATCCAGCTGTGACATGGTCGGATGTACATAATCTCTACCAATTGAAGATTAGGGTCGAGGAAGACCAATTGGGAGCCCCCTCCGGGTCAGTTTACCCAAACAGGTTAGCAGTAAAGACTTCGAGGGATAACGACAGAGAACCGAGGCCAAATAGAGAAAGATACCAGCCATATGTCTCGGATCGAAGAAATAGCGGTTCGGGATGCAACCCCCCTGTCACGACCCAACCTATGGGCTGCGATGGGCATCTGGTACTTTACTCAACCGAGTACCAAAACATATATTTCTTATCGTACTATCATGGGTAAATGTGCCAAAAGGGTCATCATAACATAACCGAAATAAAACATAAGCAAATGCTAGGCATAGGACGACCTAACATCATATAGAAACTTATACATGTGACATAAGGGCCTATAAGGCTGACATGATCATTTGTAAACTAAAAACATAGGCCGACAAGGACATACAAGTATCCATGTACCTGACATCTGTCTACAAGCCTCTAAGACTACATAAATGTCATATACGTCGGGATAGGGCCCCGCCATACCAGTCAATACATATCCCAATCATACTGACCAAATAGGCAACTCCGTAGCAAGTGGAGTAAAGGAACACCTTCTGTTGAGCTGATATCCTACTAGGAGCACTGCCAACCTGACTATCGGGACCTACGGGCATGAAACGCAGCGTCCCCAAGCAAAAGGAACGTCATTACAAATAAAGTACTAAGTATGTAAGGTCGAAAATCATAAATAAGAGCAATAATGTAAAGAGAAATATAGGAGATACAACCTGTAGCATCTGAGTGCCTCTAAGAGATAGTGACATGAAATGCTTGATACGTATAAATACATAATCTTTTAAAAATATCCGCTTCTGTGGGCATCATCATCATCATATAGTACCCGGCCTCAAAGAGGACTCGGTAAAAATGTACCCGACTACGTGGAGCTCGGTAAAACCCAACTGATCAGTATTTGCAAAATAGGTGCCATACCCGGCCTACTATAGTGCGGCTCGGTAGAGTAAAATAGATAGTATATATAATGCATGCTGGACTCCTGGAATCACGCTCTAAATCTTTTGGAGTGACATAAGGTAGTTGCACCTTCTATTAACATTATGGACATCATACCATGACTATGAACTTCACTAGGACTCAAGGATTATACATAATTTCTTAGAATAACTTTGTAAGGAAAGAACAACATTGACCACCTTAGTTGCTAGGAGTAGATTCATTATGAAATAACGTATATTTTATGTTCGTTTCACTTTAGATAATTCCAAAAGAATGAAGGAAGATCCTTAACATAACTTATCACAATATTTCTACTCACCAAGTTTAACTCGCCTCTTCGCACCTTAATCTACAACAACGATAATAATACTATCATTAAGTTATGAAAGGTACAACTATCGCACAACGAACGACAAGCTTATTTTGTATAAAAACGAGCAACATATCCCCTGTAATCCTTATTTCCTCCAAATTCAAGATAACACAAAAAATACAAGAACACAACAACAACAACATATATACATTAATTTCCATCCTTATATACACCATAAATACTACAAAACAAACCAACACATCACAATCTCTTCATAATCAAAATGACCACCGTAGTAGTCTCAAACGGCCTAGAAATGTTACAACGAACAACCAGCCCACCACCCTACATCTATATGGTGTTTCTCCACAACCTTCCTCCTCCAAAACTCCACAAAACAGTAGTGAAATACGCAGCCCAACAACAACATAAAACAGTCCACAAAACAGTCCGATGCAGGTGAATAACTCGAACTCACGGCTTCCGATCACCGTTCCGTGAGTTCTTACAAGTATAGAACGAATTACCATGAATTTACAGCAGAAAAAATAGATTAAAGAGAGAAGTAAACTTACCTTATCTATTGGATAACTCATCCCTTATCTTGGTTCTTCAAATTCTAGATTTTACCCCCAATTAGAACTTGAAAGGGAGAGAAAATCAATTAGGGTTTGTGGGTAATTTTTGGGAGGAAGTTTGCAGGGGTTTAGGTCTGGTTGTTTGTATTATATAATGAGGGTTTTATTACAGGAGATAATACCTTAAATAATCTATTTGGCCGACCCAACATTTCTTCTTTTTGGGCTCTCATTTAACCAAGTAAGTGACACACCTACTTGTCACCTAGCAGCCTGTGCAGTCTCGCAAAAATGCATATATCTCTCTACTCCGGTATCGTATCGACGAACGGTTAATCTTAAATTTGGTAGATAGATCATACCCTAATTCTAAGTATATTGGGAGAAATTCTCATCTACATTTGACCTAAGTTTCAGCACATTATGAATGTAATTTGTGAAGACCTTTGCCAACTTTTTTTCCAAAATTTGCTTGACTTCAAAACGTAGCACACGACTATCATACGACAAACATAATTCATAGCATAAACTCCTTATCATGTAATGAACCATAGTCTCACCCTAAAGTACATGTTATAACATTCCAAACTTGTCTACTTTCGACAAAACTTATTTTCTTCAATTGGTTTAGCTTCTAAGCTTTCCAACCCTCTTGGTACTCATTATTCATGATCGTAAATATTTGTAACTTCCAAGGTAACATGATTAACTTACTTTATGTACTTTCAAAGACGATCTCATTTTCGAGCTTAAATCAATTGACTTACGACGTACTCTCACGTACGAAATTATGGGGTGTAACATTATTCCCCCCTTTGGAACATTCGTCCTCGAATGTTGACTAATGCACTTATCTATGTATTAAACAATAGCTTTTATGAATACTTTAATATTGTCTTTGCCATATAGGAAGTTGTTCGATGAATAGATCCAAAGGTTAGGGCATTCCCCCCTTAAGGCTTCTTCCTTACACCACGACTTGTGGTCAAAATTCATCCAATCTCGTAACTGTTTCTACCTTATTTCATGCAGCTGTACAATTTTGACCTTGTATGTTTGCCTATGCGACTCTTTTCTCCTTTTCCTCCAGCTTTTAGCCAATCTCTAGGCCTCTCTTTTGGAACATATACAGAATGCGACAAGATATCCCTCTGGGAATCTATAGGTGTACTGAAGTTTTTCACTCGGTAATTTGTCGAACTTACGACTATTGATATATCTTGTTTCATGGCCTCAGTTATCTATGCTTATGGATTTACCACAACTAGGTAGATCACACTGTACTATAACTCTTACTTCAGTTTATTATTATCGAGACCTGCCACCCAACTCCAGGTTACTCTCTCTCGCTGCTTATCCTATATGTATAAATATAGGCCATTTAATGCTTCCTTATTACTGTTCATCTTAATAATGACAACATAATCTCATCTCATACTTTGTAACTTTCATCCGTCTATTTTTGATTCACCTTAATGTTGATCTATAATCTACCATTGATAACTTGAAACCTCTTATGTAACATATCATCACTAGGGCTTACGTCTCATGGGGGAATGCCTGAAGTGATTTTCCTGATCCACTTAGAGATGACACTATACTCCAATAACTGTTTTTCATAGCATCGCAATGTGATTCATCCTATGGGGGTATTCAAATCCCGTGCAGTTCATGAAATCCTTGTTCTCAAAATCATTACTAAATCAAAGCCTAAATGTCATCCTCTTATCATTTATCACAGTTACACCCTTACTTTAATACTAGGGTAGCATTACATCTCTTCTAAATGCTCCCAGTTTTAAACTCCTTTGAGTTCACTCATGCTATACTGAGCTTTTTATAAATTTCATGGAAACCATTATCTCTCTTGTTGTAATGGGTTTAATCCCGAGGACTTACTTATTCTCGTCACCTTCTTACTCACCTTTTCTTATCCTTACTCCTGTCTAGCTAAACCCTTGTTGGTGTACCATACTTTAGCTTGCGACCTACGCATATCTATTTATACTACTCGTACCCTTCCTTTTAACATGCTATCACCATATATTTCCTTTCATGCCTTCTCAATTGTCTTTAAATGTAAGCAAGTACTTTTCCTGGTCGTTCTGCCACTTGCTGCATAGATACTTGGCTTATCTTAGTTCCCATGAATAATGGAGTTCCCTATATCTCATATGATCTCAATTATCAACTCTTGATTTTTTTAATTCTTCCCATTCATTAGCCACGATAGGTGCCACTTTCTTATGGAGTGCATACAACATTATAGTGAGACTGATGTTACAAGACTATTTCTTCTTTAGGTCACTATGCTTATGCTGAAGCCTGCTTCCTTATTTCCTCAGCTAGTCTTTCATTGCAATGCTTAGGGAAGAACTTCTGACTCTTGTAAAGTTGGGTTCTTATTACATTGTATACCCCCACAACATTTCTGATGCTCTTACTCGCCTATCATTATCCTTAGTTACTTACCTCCGTGCCCTTGTACTCGTATGGTTGCTTCTGAATTGAAATTTCAGTTGTCTCCTTAGTGGCACTCTCTTTATTTCCGTAACACTTATATTGTACCTTCTACTACCCCAACTCCTATCTGAATATTTCTCGAGAATTACGATGCCGTATTTGAGAGACTGATTTTCCTATGCTGGGTTTCACTATGTTTATCTTGCATGATCTATTGATTTGTCTTTATCCTCCTATATAGCCATAACTAGGCTCTTCCTGAATCAACTACAGACTACCCGTTTGTCTCCTCTCATATCTGTATTTTATGTAACGCCTCTTGGGTTATGTCATTTTTCTTAACTTACCTCTCGTACAGGATCCTTATGTATCAAGTGTTCATTTCCATTTATATATCAATATCATCAAGTGCGAAACCCTTATTATTTTTCCCCGTCATCATGTTTGCATAATGTTCTGGAGTCATATTATATCTATAGGATCTGAATAAATGCAATCTCATTCCTTTCACCTTTTTACCACATTCTTCCTCTACCATTCGATATTTACCTCTTCATCTTTGGAATTTTTTTCACATCTTCATTGACATATTACTCGCCTTGCGGTAAACCTTCTACACCAGGGATAATTGAATTTCTTATGCACAAGGGTGACACCTGGGGTAATTGGCACATTTAGTCCCTTAAGCTTAACTCTGCTCATAGTGATTGCTTTAGGGAAGCGTCTTCGTGAATGACCTTTAAAGGTGATTCTTCTATTGTTCATTCTATTACTGTCGAAACACGATCTCTAAAATGATGCCGACTATTACCAATTCCTTCGGTCCCTAATTCATGTTCAGTTTATCTTGTTCACTAGCCCATACTAATTTATATTACTTTGAGGGTCTCACTCTTCCTTCTGGTAACCACATTTGAGTCACCAACTCATTTCTCAAAATGAGGGTATGGCTTTATGGCTTATACTTTTATTGTCTCACGGCATGTCTCTTCTTGTCTTTCCTTCATTTGACTATAGACTCTGTCATCCTGTTGTATTTTGATTTACCGTTATCACTCATTTATCACATCTTACTGATAAATGCTTCATTTACTCTCTTCTTGTTTCCATGCTAACATTTATGTCTAACAATTTATTCTGAAAACTCCAACAAGACATTCTCTTGCTTTTAGCCCCCTTGCTCCATCTACTGGCTTTTTGGGTTGCCTGACATTCTCTCTCTACTAGATATGAATGCCACACTAAGGTAATGTTTATTCTTTCCAGGATTCCAATGCCTATCTTCTGAACTTTCTAAACATTCTAGTATTCATATCCGACTGTATTATTCAAGAGTGCACCATCTGGCTATCTCCCAATGAGAACTATTACCATGTCCTGCACTACCCTTCAAAAATGTTAGATAACGATAACAATCAATCCACAATTTTTGGGTTACTCTAACCCCAACTGGATCCTGATATCCTATCCTTCTCTTAAATTATGTCAGTTAGCTCCCATAGGGCATAATTGAGTTGGGTATGGACAATTTTAGATATCTCTGTTACTGCTGAAAGTAACTCAAAATGCTTATATTTCACTGCCTGAATTATAAATATTAATAATCTTTATTAACTAGGTACCTCGTACACTTCTTCATCTTCCTTCTTTTACTTGCTGAAACTTGTATCTACCTTCTGATTCTCCTTATTTCTTTTTACCATATGGGTAGATAGATATTCTTGCCTTAGAGATCCTTATTAAGAAAGTTACACATCTTAGTACACACATGATGTGCTGAAGACCTCGCATTTACTCATCATAAGCATGATGCAAAATCGAGTTCCTCTGATTTAACTCTTCCACAACCACATTCAATCTCTTACCCACTGTCTTTCTAGATGTAGGCATCATTGTATTATGAATAATAGAAGTTAGGAATTTGATTTCTTGCAACTGAGCTCTACCACACGATTTGAAGTAAGAAGAAAGAGTGACAGTCCTAAATGCCCCGTAGCCTCCTGCTTATAAGTGTGGTGCACAACACACCAATAAACAAGACTCTACAAGACGTGTCTAGTAGAGTCTTGTTTATAAGTGTGGTGCACAACACACCAATAAACAAGACTCTACAAGACGTGTCTAGTAGAGTCTTGTTTATAAGTGTGGTGCACAACACACCAATAAACAAGACTCTACAAGACGTGTCTAGTAGAGTCTTGTTTATAAGTGTGGTGCACAACACACCAATAAACAAGACTCTACAAGACGTGTCTAGTAGAGTCTTGTTTATAAGTGTGGTGCACAACACACCAATAAACAAGACTCTACAAGACGTGTCTAGTAGAGTCTTGTTTATTGGTGTGTTGTGCACCACACTTATAAACAAGACTCTACTAGACACGTCTTGTAGACTCCCTAGGACAGAACTGCTCTGATACCACTTTTGTCACGACCCAACCTATGGGCCGCAACAGGCACCCGATACTTTACTCAACCGAGTACCAACATAACATATCTTTCTTATCGTACTATCATGGGTAAATGTGCCAAAAGGGTCATGATGACATATCCGAAATAAAAAATAAGCAAATGCTAGACATAGGACAACCTAACATCATATAGAAACTTATACATGTGACATAAGGGCCTATAAGGCTGACATGATCATTTGTAAACTAAAACATAGGTCGACAAGTCCATACAATTATCCATGTACCTGACATCTGTCTACAAGCCTCTAAGATTAAATAAATGTCATAAAGGTCGGGACAGGGCCCCGCCATACCAGTCAATACATATCCCAATAATACTGACCAAATGGCAACTCTGGAGCAAGTGGAGTGCAACACCACCTTCTGCTGAGCTGATAGCTTACTAGGAGCACTGTCAACCTGTCTATCGTGACCTGCGGTCATGAAATGCAGTGTCCCTAGGTAAAAGGGATGTCAGTACGAATAAAGTACTGAGTATGTAAGGTAAAAAAGCATAAATAAGAATAGTAATGTAAAGAGAGATATAGGAGATACAACTTGTAGCATCTGAGTGCCTCTAACAGATAGTGACATGAAATGCTTGATACATATATATACATAATCTTTTAAAAACATCCACCTCTGTGGGCATCATCATTATCATATCGTACCCGCCCTCAAAGAGGACTCGGTAAAAACATACCTTGCCACGTGGAGCTTGGTAAAACTCAATGATCAGTGGTTGCACAATAGGTGTCGTACCCGGCCGACTATAGCGCGACTTGGTAGAATAAAATAGATAGTATATATAATGCATGCTCGATTCCTGGAATCACACTCTAAACCTTTTGGAGTGACGTAAGGTAGTTGCACCTTCTATTAACATTATGGACATCATACCATGAATATGAACTTCACTAGGATTCAAGTATTATATATACTTTCTTAGAATGTTTTTTGTAAGGAAAGAACAACATTGACCACCTTAGTTGTTAGGAGTAGATTCATTATGAAATCGCGTATCGTTTATGTTCGTTTCACTTTAGATCATGCCAAAAGAATGAAGAAAGAGACTTAACATACCTTGTCACAATACTTCTAATCACCAATTTTAACTCTCCTCTTCGAATCTTAATCTACAAAAACGATAATAATACTATCATTAAGTTACAAAAGGTACAACTATCGCACAACGAACGACAAGCTTATTTTGTATAAAAACGGGCAGCATCTCTCCTATAATCCTTACTTCTTCCAAATTCAAGATAACACCAACAACACAAGAACAAAATATATACATTAATTTCCAGCCTTATATACACCATAAAATACTACAAAATATCCCAACACATCGCAATCTCTTTATACACAAAATGACCACCGTAGTAGTGTCAAACGACTCGAAAATGTTACGAAGAACGATAAGTACACCACCCTACATCTATATTATTTTTATGCACAACATTACTCCTCCAAAAATTCACAAAAAAGTAGTGAAATACGCAGCCCAACAACAGCATAAAACAGTCCACAAAATATTCCGCTACAAGTGAATAACTCGAACTCACGGCTTCCGATCACCGTCCCGTGAGTTCTTACAAGTATAGAACCAATTACCATGAATTTACAGCAGAAAAAATTAATGAAATAGAGAAGTAAACTTACCTTATTTGTTGGATAACTCCGCCCTTATCCCGGTTCTTCAAATTCTAGGTTTTACCGCCAATTAGAACTTGAAAGGGAGAGAAAATCAATTAGGGTTTGTGGGTAATTTTTGGGAGGAAGTTTGCAGGGTTTGAGCTCAGGTTGTTTGTGATATATAATGAGGATTATATTTAAGGAGATAAGACCTTAAATAAGCTCTTTGGCCTACCCAAAATTGCTTCTTTTTGGGCTCTCATTTAACCAAGTAGGTGACACACCTACTTGTCACCTAGCAGCCTGCGCAGTCTCGCAATAATGCATATATCTCTCTACTACGATGTCGTATAGATGAACGGTTAAATGCGTTAGCAACTAGACTTGTAGATATTAAATTTGGTAGCTAGATCATACCCTACTTTTAATTATATTGGTATAAAAGATCATCTACATTTGAACTAACTTTCAGCATATTATGAATGTAATTTGTGAAGACCTTTGCTAACTTTTGTTCCACAACTTGCTTGACTTCAAAACGTAGCACACGACTATCATACGACAAACATAACTCATAGAATAACCTCCTTATCATGTGATGAACCATAGTATCACCCTAAAGTATATGTTATAACGTTCCAAACTTGTCTACTTTCGACGAAACTTATTTTATTCAATTGGTTTAGCTTCTAAGNCCCCCCCCCCCCAGATGATGAAGAAACGATCGGGTGAAAAATTATCGGGGATTCATAAGTAAGAATGGATTTGACAAGTACACCGATCCCGCAGAAGCACCTCGATTATCAGAATATAACTTCAGCGTCGATGCCTCAGCTATCCATTGGGTAGATTAGGGTTACCAGGTGGCCAAACCTATACAAACTGACCCTTCTCAAAATAATCCCAACTTGATGTGTAAGTATCACGGGACGCACGGGCACAGGACCGAGGATTTCATACAACTAAGAGAGGATGTAGCTCGATTATTCAACGAGGGGCATCTTCGGGAATTTCTCAGCGATAGAGCCAAAAACCATTTCAGGGAAAGAGACGCCAATAGGAAGAATGAACCAGAGGAGCCTCAACATGTTATCCATATGATCATCGAAGGAGTCGATGTCCCGCAGGGACCCATGTTCCAACGCACTAAAGTGTCAATTAGAAGGGAGAAGCAGACTCAAGACTACGTGCTCGAAGGCACCCTTACATTCAAGGAAGAAGACACCGAAGGCCTCTCTCAGCCGCACAATGATGCACTGGTAATTTCTATTTTGTTAAATAAATTTCAAGTTAAACATATTCTTGTGGATCCAGGTAGCTCAACGAACATAATTAGGTCAAGGGTCGTAGAGCAGCTCGGGCTGCTAGATCAAATCATACCTTCATCTCAAGTCTTAAATGGCTTCAACATGGCAAGCGAAACGACGAAGGGAGAAACAATCCTCCTAGTGAACATGGCCGGGACTATAAATGGCACTAAATTTCATGTCATCGAAGGTGACATGAGGTACAATGCGTTGCTTGGGAGGCCATGGATCCATAGCATGAGAGCAGTACCATCGACCCTTCACCAAATGATGAAGTTTCTGACAAAAGATGGTGTGAAGACAGTGTACGGGGAGCAACATGGAGCAAATGAGATGTTTGCAGTTCACGATTTGACACCAGTATCGACACCCTCAACCTCGGAAAAGTCGAACATAAAAGATAAGCAAACGGTCAACTAGAAATCACAGTCCACATCCTCGATTGAATCTGAGGAACAAGTAGCCTAGGATGAGGGAGAGGACTTACTTACCCTTGAGCTTTTGTCGCCCTCGAGGAGTTAGACGTAACAAAGTCCACGATCGAGGAACTATAGCAGGTGATATTGATTGAGCATCTACTGTAACGGAAGGTATACCTGGGAACGGGGTTAACCCCCGAACTCAGGAAAAAACTCATTCAATCCCTTATCGATAACATAAATTGTTTTGCTTGGTCCTATTTAGATATGACAAGGATCCCATAAGAGATAACCACCCATCGGCTGAGTCTCGACCCCAGGTTCAAACCGATAAAGCAAAAGAAAAGACCCCAGTCCGAGGTGAAGCACGCATTCATAAAGGACGAGGTAAATAAACTTCTCAAAATAGGGTCCATTAGGGAAGTAAAATACCCCGAGTGGCTAGCCAATGTAGTGGTAGTCCCCAAAAATAGAAAAAAACTTAGAATGTGTATAGACTACAAAGATTTGAACAAGGCTTTCCCTAAAGACTCTTTCCCACTGCCTAACATCGATCGTGTGATCGACACTACGACTGGCCACTGTTGCGCCCCCTTTTCCTTGTGAAATTGGGTTTTGACATTTTTGGGACAACTCCTTGTTCGGGATGGGTTTAAGGAATTGGAAGAGTCGCCACCTAATAGATTAAGGTGTGTTGGGGAACTTGGAGCAATTAACTCATTTAACCAGTTTACATCACCAGAGATCGGGTAAGGGCTCAAGTTAAGGGAAGGTGTTAGGCACCCCTCGAGGTCCACAACGGTGGGTCCTGGCCGAACTTAAATTAATCGAATTACTCTAAAAGGGGAGAAAGCAATTTGGACAAATACGATATTCAATTAATTTTTAAACATGAGTATAGGGGGGTCCTAAGTTTTTAGCCTATAGGATCATTCCATGCAATACTTTGTAACTCCCTCATGTCGAGGTGTTACTCATAGTATTAATGCACGGACTAATCTCCTTACTACCCAATTACTATCTTTAAGTTGTTACTTAAGAGTTCTAGTTGATTCTAGTTCGTTCCCTATGCGTGCACTACCCGTCCCTTATCTACGGCCCTGGAGGTATTAGGACCTCTATTTGGGATAATTCTAGACCAACCTATATTACTTAAAAATATGAAATCTAGGCTACAAACAAAAAACAAATAGGACTTTGAGATAAGGAACACGTATGGGCTCATATTGACCTCCGCACATAGACAACAAAAGCACACAAACTTTATTAACTTTGGAATCCTATAGGCAGGATATCTATGTGGTAAAATAGAATGCCGAGACACGATTATTAAAGCGAGCATTACGACCTATTTGTTTGCCTACTGATTTTATTCAGCATGAATCTGGGCACTTCATGCAGTAATGTATCATAGTTATAAATCCAGAATCATTATTAAGTCCTACAGATATATTACCTAAGTGATTGATAGTAGTGAGTGAATTCAGAATCGACCAACAGGATCCTATGGGAATGATATCTATGAACTTATTAATTACAGACCTATAGGCATGATTTCTAGGTGTAGCACGGATTTTAATCTATAGAGATAGGTTTTATTCCTTTTTCAATCCTATAGGCATGCTTTCTAAATGCTGAATTGATTTAAATCCTATAAGCAGGATTTCTAAGTTTGAAAATTATTTAAGTCATATAGGCATGATATCTATCGCAGGATTGATTTAAACCCTGTAGGCAGGATTTCTAATTTTGAAACTGATTTTAGTACTATAGGCATGATATCTATTAACTGTATACAGGCAAAATTTAAACGGATTTCCAGGAAAGATAATTATTTCAAACAAGAAAGTCCTATAGGCATGATTGCTAATGCACATTTGTGAAAACATGTATAGACCCTATTAACAGGATTTCTAATGTACAAAATTAAACGAAAGTCCTATAAGTAGGATCTCTAGTGTGCAAAAATGGAAAACACATAATCAAAATGATCATGAAAGTCCTATAAGCAGGATTTCTGAACACATCATAGTACTCACATAGTTTAATCAACGTAATTAAATCCTATAGGAAGGATTTCTACCCAGTTTTAACAAAATATATAAGTAAACCCCCAGCTTCACTAAATATCCCCAAATCTGTTATTACAGAGTTATTACAGCCCAGAGTATCAAATGAAATACATAATGGTAATAATTACACTATAGGGAGCCTTTATAGGCCCAAATAAACCTAGGAACCAGGCCTTCCACCATAACAACAACACAGTGATTCCTCCAAAGTCCATTGGAAACAGGTTTCCAGTGTGTCAAAGATCCCAAGGGCCTCGGGGACCCCCGCCAATGCTCACACCAGAACCACACATTCAGAAAGAAATTTATAAGATATTGGAAAACCAACCCCTAGTGTGTCAGAGTTCAGATGAGTCTCATGTGAACCCTAGGCATAGCTCACACTGCGGTGATTGACAACCTAAGGGACTAGGAGTGGGGTTTCAAAATCAGTACATGAAAAGGAGAAGGGGCAGGTTTTAAAACAGTTGAATTTCAGAAGAAACATGATTCAGAACATAGAGTTGCAGGCAGAACTGCACCAAGAAAAACAAACATAATTCATGCTCAAACACATAGCTAAAATAAATTGAAGTTCAGTTAAGTTAAATACTCATGCTAGTACTTAAGACGATCATGGATTTATGACAGAAGGAGTTAGGCAAATAACTGAATTGGCCAAATACATGAAATAAAGAAATAGGGCAGAGGAGTTAAGCAACAAATTGACAAATAATTGAATTGGCCAAATACATGAAATAAACAGACAGGGCAGGGTAGTTAAGCAACAAGTTGACTGATTACATGTTCATGGTGTGCAAAGTTCAGAATAGGTGTAGAATTAACAAGCAGTGCATGAAACAAATCAAATCTTAGGCTAACTAATGAGAGGGTTCATATAATTCAAAACACCTTAATCCTAAATTAACAATGTCACTCAATGGGATCATAGAATCATGTGAAGGACAGAATCATACTGGGAATTAAAGCATGCTAGTCGAGTCAAAGCATAAAGAATGAAATTGCAAAGGTTTGGGCATACAAGTTAAGTAAGAAAATAAGCAAGTATGCCATAGCAGGGAAGCCTTGGCTTTCAACCAGCCAAAACCAAAGACAATTAGCACATAATCAGAACAAGAGAGCTTAAGTTTTTGAGAGAGATTATGAGAGTTCCCGTCTTAGGGGAGAGGGAGAAGGGGTTTAAATAGTACTTAATGAGGCAGACAAATAAGGTAATAAGTCAATTATAGACAAATAAGGATTGAAAATAATTCCAGAATCAATTTAAAGTCGGCTTCAATCAATTATCAGAATATAATAACGTAAAATCAGGCCAGTACTACTTGGGTTAAGGAAAATAGAATAAATTAACAATCAAATGCCGGACCAAATAAGGCAATAACAGGTAAATCGAATGAAAAATAAGGAAATACCAGTACTATACAAAAAAGGAAAGGCTGATTTCAAACCCTAATTTCGGGGTAAGTAAAATTAGTCAGCAATTAACGGCCATGGTTAAAGACAGCTAGACAGAAATATTAAAAAGAAAATAATTAAATAATCGAAACCCTAGAAAATAGGCAGAAATATACAGACATATAGACGGAAATAATTAAGGTAAGTAAAATCATTTAGTAATAATAAAGGAATACCATAACAGATACACAGAGATGAAACATTAAAGGTTGAAACAGATTTGGAGAAAATCTGTTAAAATCAAAACCCTAATTTTAGGGTAATTAAAATCGGTCAGAAATAGTAAAGAAACTATAAAACGCAGAGATAGAAATACTGAAACATTAAAGGAAAAATACTAAAACAAAAAATTAAAATCGTCTCAGATATGGAAAGATCTGAATCCTAATTTTAGGGTAAGTAAAAGAATCAACCAAAAATAGACAGATTCGACGAGTAACAAGGTAAATAATAACATTAAAGCGAACCAAAATAGACCAAATTTGGTTTGAACCAGAGATCCAAAACCCTAACTTGAAAGATACGAAAAATATTTGTACTCACAGTTATTGGGATGAACACAGACGGGAATAACCAAATATAAGAGATTCTGGACCAGATCTGGTTCAAATATCTTGAGATACACTTGCCGTTTGAGGCAAACCAGTCAAGTAATACCAAAAATGGGTAGCTGGTAAAGGAGTAAGGCCAAATAAGGAAAGAAATCAAGAAATGATTCCATTTCTGGTAGGAATCAAAAGGGAAATGGTGACGGCGGGTTGGGGTTTGAGAGAGGAAAGGGAAGAGACGAGAGGATTCAATGACGGCGAGTAGGGGGAAATGGTCTAGGGTTAGGGCGTTAGTGTAGTTAAAAGGGGGGAATTAATTAGGAGCTGAGATCAACGACCGGGATTTTACAAGGGTTTGGGTCGGTTTGTTTTAGATGTGTATGGGTCTGGGTCTGGGTTGGAAGGGTTAAGTTATATTGGGCTGGGGTAATGGGTTAGGTTGTATTGGTCTAGGTTAATGGGTAGGTTAGGTCCGAAATTAATTAGGAAAGGGGCTAGATTTTAAATGCCCAGTTAATTTAATAAAAAAATAATTACTTAACATTATAAAAATATAAAAGGTCATTTTTCT
This sequence comes from Nicotiana knightiana, assembly GCA_005239525.1. Classification (NCBI taxonomy): domain Eukaryota; kingdom Viridiplantae; phylum Streptophyta; class Magnoliopsida; order Solanales; family Solanaceae; genus Nicotiana; species Nicotiana knightiana. The sequence continues at coordinate 137,944 of ML434686.1, read as the reverse complement.
GTGTAAATAAGGTAATTATGCCTATATGTGGCTATTATTGCGAAATATTGCAATTATAGCCTAACGATGCAAATATAATTATACATAAAATGTTTAAATCTTAATATGAATATAAATTATGAAAATTAAGTAATAAATAATTATTAAAATTATTTGTGATGCAATTAATAATTATTTAGATAATAAAATGCCGGAATAAATTGATTAAACGCCTTTAAAAATTATGGAAAAATACTGGTGATGCTCATGCACTATTTTGAAAGTATATATGTATTTATAAAATATATATAGGAAAAAATTGGGTATCAACAGCTGCCCCTCTTTACTCGGGAAGGATGGAAGAGTTTTTAGGTAAAGACATGATGACCAATTTTGACCGAATAGGGCGATTTGAAAGATATGGGCTGCACTCCAGTTTCTGAGTTGCCTACATATCACTGGTTTTACAGGAATCAGACTGTGTGTAGTTCTGGATCCAACGGTGGAATAAACCGATGTAGTCATCGCAAGAACGGACAAAAGGTTCTGAGTAGGATTACTTGGGTTTTAACGGTTATGGGTGAACGGTCAGGTTTGAAATAATTTGTAGGAACTGGAGCGGGATTACTCCTGTTGGGATAACGGTTACCTACTGGGTCACCTGCAAATCTACAAAAGTATACTATGAGCACATATGTATAAATTATTGTGTAAATTCAAACGTGATGCAAATTCCCTTCGGACCGTGAAGACTGTCTTTGGACGGTGAAGATGACGTCCTTAGACCATGATGTCCTGGGACATGGGTTGCGGTAAGGGATTCGCAGGCCATGAAATGATGTTCTTGGGCCATGAAGATGGTGCCTCCGAATCATGACGCCTTTGAATAATGATGTGCAAATTTGAGGGATCCTCAGGCCATGGCATGATGTCTTCCGGATATGAGGATGCTGCCTTTAGACTATGACGCCTTCGGAAAAGTTAGCTATATTTCAGCCCAGGTGGTGTAGAGGCATGATGCTAAAGGTAACAAGACAAAGCTTAGTCTTGTGTGAAGTTGAGGGCAGAGCTTAGCCCGAGAGAAGAGAACAATGCAAGAGCGAGATAGTGCTTAATCTCGTACGAGATTCAGGACATCACTTAGTCCCATGCAAAGAGAAGGAAATGCTAGCCTTGTGCGAGTGGGTGGCATGGCTTAGACTCATACAAGTAGAGAGGTAGGGCTTAGCCTCATGCAAGTGATTTGAGACATGTCTTAGTCTCATGCAAAGAGAAGGTTGTGCTTAGCGTTATGCAAGTACAGAGGCAGGGCTTAGCCTCATGCAGGATTTGAGACAAGGCTTAGTCTCATGCAAAGAGAAGGTTGTGCTTAGCTTTATGCTAGTAGAGAGGCAGGGCCTAGCCTCATGCAGGATTTGAGACAGGGCTTAGCCTCATGCAAGTGATTTGAGATAGGTCTTAGTCTTATGCAAAGAGAAGGCAATGCTTAGCCTTATGCAAGTAGAGAGGCAGGGCTTAGTCTCATGCAGAGAGAAGGCAGTGCTTAGCCTTATGCAAACAGAGAGGCGGGGCTTAGCCTCATGCAAGGATTTGAGACACGACTTAGTCTCATGCAAAGAGTAGGCAATGCTTAGCCTTATGCAAACAGAGAGGCAGGGCTTAGCCTCATGATGGGATTTGAGACAGGGCTTAGTCTCATTCAAAGAGAAGGCAGTGCTTAGCCTTATGCAAGTAGAGAGGCATGGCCTAGCCTCATGCAGGATTTGAGACAGGGCTCAGTCTCATGGAAAGAGAAGGCACAACTAGCCTCGTTCAAGTAGAGGGACAACGCTTAGTCTCGAGATTCGGGACATTTCTTAGTCCCATGCAAAGAGAAGGCAGTGCTTAGCCTTATGCAAGTAGAAAGGCAGGGCTTAGCCTCGTGCAAGTGTAAGAGTAAGAGTGAAGTGTTCTTAGCTGGCAACGTGCATAGCGATTTTATTATTGCGACGCTGCTTATTATGATGACATAGTCCCGCTTCCAAAGAAAATTTGTGAGTTTTGCGGGGGGAGGTTGGTTCGTGTCTTTACTTGCACAATTTGCTCCGTTCTGTCCGAGGATCCTGCTCAAGTTATCAGGGGTAGCATTTGGCTAAAAGTAAAGTTTCTTTTCAAAAGAATGCGTGTATAGTTTTCAAAGACATACTAATATGTAGTTTAGAAACTAGTTAGATGAATCCGTAACTGTGAAATTATTAGAAACATTGTAACTTCCGCTGCCGTAGAATTTTTAAGGTCCTCCTCAAAATTCTTCCCTAGTTAACTGGTTGACCTTTCTGACTGTTTCGTATGTTGTGGTTGGCTGAACTTGCTTCGAAATTTTGAGGGTCCTCCTCAAAATTCTACCCTAGTTTATGATTGTGGGGAAAATGGAAATTTTATTGAATTGTGACCGAACCCACAGGGCTGCCTACGTATCCCCTCTTAAATGGGAATCAGGTCGAGCGTAGTTCAATTTACATAATATGAAGAAACATAAAATAGTTTACACATAGTATGTTTTGACTGCATCTGAATTAATAGGCTTTGGCCAGAATTCTCCGTCTATCTCTGAGAGTATGAGTGCTCCTCCTGTTAATACTCTGTGAACCATGTAAGGACCTTGCCAGTTGGGAGAGAATTTCCCCTTGGCCTCATCTTGATGTGGAAAGATCCGTTTCACTACCAGTTATCCCGGCGTGAACTGTCTTAGCTTGACCCTTTTGTTGAAAGCACTGGATATTTTATTCTGATAAAGATGAATGTGACATACTACATTTATCCTCTTTCCGTCTATGTGTTACGACCTAAATTCCCAAACCACGAGATCGTGATGGCGCCTAACACAATACTTTCTAGGCAAGACAATATTAGAAATTTACTAACCATTTTCCTTTAAAGTTACTTACACATAATAGAACAATTCAAAATAAATACGAATCTAATACTTTCCACTAGAAAACTTCGTGAAATACTAATAACGATCAACGATTAAACCGCACAACGAACTAAATATATAACTATAAAACTATCCAAGGGTCTGGTGTCACAATTCACGAACTACTAAGAATACTACAAATAATGGCTGAAAGAAGTATATATGTTTGTTCTGAACGAAATAAAACAGCGTCTATAAAGTAAAGAGAAGACTCTAGGAATCAGCGGATGCCAGTAGATCTACCTCGTGTCTCCAAACGAAAATGCTCAGCTACTAAGATCTCCTAACTATGGCCGATACCTGGATCTGCACAAAAGAGTGCAGGGTGTAGTATCAGTACAACCGACCCCATGTACTGAGTAAGTGCCGAGCCTAACCTCGATGAAGTAGTGACGAGGCTACGGCGAGGCATTAACTATATAACCTGTAAAAAAATATATATAATAAAGCAAGAAAGAAACAATAATAATGAACTCGATAACCAGTAACTTGCAATAGTAAATAAAAGAAACAACTCTGATAACTCTTTTCAGATGTCAATTATAATCGATTCCTCAAAATTCCAAGTTTCAATTTAAATCACAGTAAAATCAGACTATGAAAACCTTTTTAATAAAACCGACGTCTTCCAAATCCTTATTTTGAAAATCAGTAAAATATAAATATTCACCCTTATCGCTCCTTGTTGCGGCGTGCAACCCGCTCCCACTTGTCCACCCTTATTGCTCCTCCCTATATATATCACCTTATTTCTCCTGTTGCGTCGTGCAACTCGATCCCACCTGTCCACCCTTATCACTCCTTGTTGCAGCGTGCAACCCGCTCCCACCAGACATATCATATCAATTTATTCATAAAAACTTTCACAATTCAGGCCAAGCCTTTCACAATATTTTATATCAACAATTGTAAACAGAAGCTGTAAAACTCATAAACTTCATCAATTATCATTTCATAACGAAGCCAACCGGAATTTATATACATATCGTAACACTAGCAACCAACTCAATCCTTATGTAATACAACAAAATCAAAAGAACAACCAACACTTCCAAATACTTGAAGCAATACCTAACAATAAATCAGCGAATCCAAATAGAGATATAAACCTCAATGATCATGAAACAATTAAGTCCGGAAGAAAATAATTGGAAACGGGGAAGGGATCATGTTTAACAGGCCATTTGGTGGTGCATATATACTCGTCACCTCACCTATACACCACACACATGTGAATTCACATAGCATTTAAGTTGGGGATTCTTATTGCCGCATGTCAAGGTTAAACCAAACACTTACCTCAAGTTCGCAGGCTACTCACTGCTCAATTACCGATTTTCTTTTCGAATTCAACTCCAACAGACCCGAATCTAATCATAATTAGCTTAATATCAATAATTAAGGCTAAAGGAAGTAACTTTACTGAAAATTTATGATTTTCCTAAGTTTTCTAAAAAAAATTAAAACCCGACCTCGAGCCCGCCTGGTCAAAACTCGGGATTCAGACCAAATTACGTTTACCCATTCACCCCCGAACCCGAATATTCAATTAGTTTCGAGATCCGACCCCAATTCGAGGTCAAAATTCAATTTTTACAAAATTCCCTAATTCTACCCAAACCCTCAATTTTTACCATGAAAATTATTCATTATGGAGAAAAGTGATGAAAAACATTGGGTAATTGAAAGAAAATAGTTAATGAACACTTACCTATGATTTTGGAAGAAAAAGCCTTGAGAAAATCGCCCTAGGTCTCCTACCCTTGTGAAAAATAAGAAGAAAAAGACTGGAGTTCTAATTAATATGAACTCATTGCCCAACCCTCGCACCTGCGGTGCTTGGGTCGCACCTGCTATTGCGCACGTGTGGGAGAAATTCTGCTTCTGCGTAAAAGGAACTGGGCAGCTTGGGCCGCACGTGAGACTTCATTACCGCTTCTGCAGTCGCGCACCTGCGCTGAAGGGTCCGCACCTGCGGAAAAGGGAGAACCCATGCTTGGTCGCACCTGCAGCTTCCGCTTGCACTTGCGGCCAAAGGCGCGCATGTGTGGGAACACCAGAACTGGTGCACCAGCAGATTTTTACAAGTTTAAAAACATCTCGAAGTCTACCCGAAACTCATCCGAGCCCTCGGGGCTCTAACCCAAATATGCACGCAAGTCTAAAAACATCATACGGACTTGCTCGTGCGATCAAATCATTAAAAAAAGTCCAAAACTATGAATTTAACCTCAAAACTCATCATTTTTATCAAGAACACTCAACTTTCACCATTTCTCAACCGGACGTCCGAATCACGTCAATTCAACTCCGATTCTTACCAAATTTCACAGATAGGATATAAACATCATAACAAACCTATATTGAGCTCCGGAACCAAAATACGGGCCCGATACCAATAGTTTCAAACATTAATTCATTTCTTTATTTCATTAAGAATCCAGCAAAATAATTTCTTTCAAAAATTTATTTTTAAGGCTAGGGACCTAGGAATTTAGTTTTGAGCATACGCCCAAGTCCCATATTTTACTGCGGACCTCCCGGGATCGTCGAAACATATATCTGGGCCCGTTTACTAAAAATTTTGAACAAAGTCAACTAAAACCAAATTTTAAATTCCAAAAATTACTATTTCTCATATTTTCACATAAATCATGGTAATTAAAATTAATATTTTTTTAAGGCTAATTAGCCTGGAATAGAGTCTTGATTTATAAGATGACCCTTTGGTTCATCATAATCTCCACCTCTAAAATAAATGTTCGTCCTCGAAAGGACATAGAAAATTACCTGAACTGGAAAAAAGTGGGGATATCTACTCTACATGTTCGACTCGGACTCCCAAATAGCTGCCTCAACAGCTTGTCCCCTCCACTGCACTCGAACTGAAGGGTAACTCTTTGATCTGAACTGACAAACCTGCCGGTCTAGAGTGGATACCAACTCCTCCTTATAAGTCAAATCTTTCTCCAATTGGACAGAGCTGAAATCTAACACATGGGACGAGTCACCATGATACTTTCGGAGCATAGATACATGAAACACCGGATGGACTGAGGATAACCCTGGAGGTAACGCAAGTCTATAAGCTACCTCCCCCACTCTATCAAGAATCTAAAATGGCCCGATATACCTAGGGCTCAACTTACCCTTCTTCCCAAATCTCATAACACCCTTCATGGGCGATACCCGAAGTAATACTATCTCTCCAACCATGAATGCCACATTTTGCCTAGACTGAGCTGCACGAAATCAATCCTGTATAATCTTGACCTTATCTAAGGCCTCTTGAACTAAGTTTGTACCCAATAACCAAGCCTCTCCTAGCTCAAACCACCCAACTAGCGATCTACACCGTCTACCATATAATGCCTCATAGGGAGCCATCGGAATGCTCGACTGATAACTATTATTGTAGGCAAACTCCACTAACAGCAAGAACTGATCCCAAGAACCTCCAAAGTCAATAACACAAGCACGGAGCATATCCTCTAAAATCTGAATAGTACGCTCGGACTGCCCATCCGTCTAAGGATGAAATGCGATGTTCAACTCAACTCGGATACCCAACTCTTGCTGAACTGCCCTCCAAAAGTGCGAGGTAAACTACGTACCTCGATCAGAAATGATAGACACAGGCACACCGTGAAGGCGAACAATCTCTCGAATATATATCTCTGCCAACCGCTTCGAAGTGTAAGTACTTGCAACTGGAATGAAATGTGCTGATTTTGTCAACCTATCCACAATAACCTAAACGGCGTCGAACTTCCTCTTAGTCCATGGGAGTCCAACAACGAAGTCCATAGTGATATGCTCCCACTTTCACTGAGGAATCTCTATCTGCTGAAGTAAACCACCGGGTCTTTGATGCTCATATTTCACCTGTTGGCAATTTAAACAACGAGCCACATAAGAAACAATATCCTTTTTCATCCTTTGCCACTAGTAGTGCGCAGGTCCTGGTACATCTTGGCAGCACCCGAATTAATAGAATACTTAGAACTGTGAGCTTCTTCAAGAATCAACTCACAAAAGCCATCATATTAGGCACACATATACGACCCTACATCCTCAAAACACCATCATCTCTCACCGTAACCTTCTTGGAACCACCGTGCTGAACGGTGTCCCTAAGGACCATCAAGTGCGGGTTATCATCTTGCCGATCTCTGATACGCTCGAATAAGGAAGACCGAGCAACTGTACAAGCTAGAACATGGTTGGGAAAAATATCCAGCCTCACGAACTGATTAGCCAATGTCTGAATATCTGAAGCTAACAGTCTCTCACCAACTGGAATACATGCAAGGCTGCCCATACTTACTACTTTCCTACTCAATGCATCAGCCACCACATTGGCCTTCCCCAGATGATACAATATAGTGAAGTCGTAATCTTTCAATAACGCTAACCATCTCCTCTGTCCCAAATTAAGATCCTTTTGCTTGAACAAGTACTGGAGGCTACGATGATCCGTGTAAACCTCACATGGCACGCCATAAAGATAGTGCCTCTATATTTTCAATGCATGAACAATAGCTACCAACTCTAAGTCATGGACAGGATAATTCTTCTCATGAATCTTTAACTGCCGAGACGCATATGCTATCATCCTGCCCTCTTGCATCAATACCGCTCCCAACCCAACACGGGAAGCATCACAATATATCGTGAAAGATCCTGAACCTGATGGTAACACCAATACCGGTGTTGAAGTCAAGGCTGTCTTGAGCTTCTGGAAGCTCGCCTCACACTCATCCGACCATTTAAATGGAGCACCCTTCTAATTCAGTCTCGTCATCAGGGCTGCTATAGATGGGAACCCCTCTTCAAAACGACGGTAGTATCCTGCCAAACCCAAGAAGCTCCTGATTTTCGTGGCTGAAGTGAGTCTAGGCCAGTTCTTGACTGCCTCTATCTTCTTAGAATCTACCCGAATACCCTCTACTGATACAACGTGACCAGAGAAAGCTACTGAGTCTAACCATAACTCACACTTTGAAAATTTTGCATACAACTGATTGTCCCTCAAAGTCTGGAGTGCTATACGGAGGTGATGTTCATGCTCCTCCCGACTGCGGGAGTATATACGAATATCATCAATGAAAAAAAATATGAAGGAATCCAGATAAGGCTTGAAAACTCGATTCATCAAATCCACAAAGGCTGCTGGGGAATTAGTCAAGCCAAAAGACATCACCAAAAATTCATAGTGCCCATACCTTGTCCGAAAGGTTGTTTTAGAAACATTAGATGCCCTAATCTTCAACTGATGGTAGCCCAATCTTAGATCAATTTTCGAAAACACACTGGCACCCTGAAACTGATCAAATAGATCATTAATTCTCGGCAATGGATACTTATTCTTGATAGTAACTTTATTCAACTGCCGGTAATGTATACATCTTCTTATCGATCCATACTTCTTCTTTACTAAAAAATCGGTGCACCCCAGGGAGAGACACTAGGCCTGACGAAACCTTTATCAAGCAGGTCTTGCAACTGTTCTTTCAATTCTTTAAATTTTTGTGGGGCCATCCGGTATGGAGGAATAGAAATGCGTTGAGTGCCCAGAGAACCATCAGTACAAAGATCGATATCCCTGTCAGGTGGCATCCCTGGAAGGTCTGAAGGAAACACTTCGGGAAATTCCCGAACAATAGGCACTGACTCTATTGAAGAAATCTTGGCATCAGAATCACGGATATGAGCCAAATAATCCAAACATCCTTCCTCAACCGTGCGATGAGCCTTTGCATAAGAAATCACTCTACCGGGAGAATGACCAGGAGTCCANAATCCCGGCAAAGCTAAAGTAACTGTCTTGGCATGACAGTCCAAGATGGCATAATAAGGTGACAACCAATCCATGCCCAATATGACATCAAAATCGACTATGTCAAGAAGCAAAAGGTCTACACTAGTTTCAAGACCCTTAATAATGAATACTCACAAACAATATACACAATCTACAACAATAGCATCCCCCACCGGCGTAGACAGATAAATAGGGACACTCAAGGAAACGCGGGGCACCACCAAATACGGGGCAAAATAGGATGACACATAAGAATAAGTAGACCCCGGATCAAACAAAACTGAAGCATCTTTATTACAAACTGAAATGGTACCTGTGATAACTACATTGGAGGACTCCGCCTCGGGTCTGGCTGGAAATGCATATAATTGGGGCTGGGCCCCACCACCCTGAACTGCGTCACCAGGAGGACCTCTAACTGGTGGTCCTCCACCTCTAACGGGCTAGCCACCACCTCTAGCGGACTGGCCTCCACCTCTAGCATGTTAACCTCCATCTATAACATTCTGACCTCTACCTCTAACTACCTGACCCCTACCCCTGGCTGGCTGGGCAGGTTGTGCTGCAATTGGTGCCGGAACTAAAGTACGAAAATTCTGGTACTGAGGTTGGCTACCCAAAGATTTTGGACAAGATCTCCGAATGTGTCCATGCTCACCACACTCATAACAACCATCCTGATACTGAGGCTGACCCTGACGAACCGGCTGACCACGATAATAACTCTTAAGAGGAGGTGCTCTGATAGGGGCTGATTGATCAAAATAAGGAAAGTAAGATCCACGACCACATGAAGCATCATGGGACGTCTGAAGTGCTGAATTAAATGGACTGGAAGAATGTCCTCTACCCTGAGTATCTCCTCCTCCAGACGAGGCACCGCTGAATCTACCTGAATGGCGAGGTCTCTTGTCTGACCCGTGACCTCCCATACCGAGAACCGTCTCAACTCTCCTGGCCACATTGGATGCATCTTGAAATGAAATACCAGTCCCTGTCTCCTTAGCCATCTGCAACTTGATAGGCTCGGCAAGGCCCTCAATAAATCTCCTAGCCCTCTCTCTCTAAGTAGGAAATAAAAGAATAGCATGCCGAGTCAAATCCACAAAACGATTCTCATACTGGGTAACTGTCATGCCGCCCTACTGAAGATGATCAAACTGACGATGCTTCTCTTCTATGGTAGTGATAGGCTAAAATTTCTCCAAAAAGAGGTGAGAAAATTGATCCCAAGTCAGAGCAGGCGACCCAACTGGTCTAGTCAATAAATAATCCTTCCACCATTTCTTGGCGGAACCAGTCATCTGAAATGCAGCGAAGTCGACCCCATTGGCCTCCAAAATACCCATATTACGAAGAACCTCATGATAGTTGTCCAGATATTCCTGAGGATCCTCTGAAGTAGCACCACTGAAGTAAACAGGGAAAACTTGATGAACCTGTCCAATCTCCACAAAGCATCGGTGGACATAGCTGCCCCATCAACGGACGGTGCTGGAGCAACTAGCGGAATTACCCCATCTGGATTGGCTGCTCAGGTCTGAACCTGAGGAGTATTCTGATTAGGAGTGTGGATAACTGAAGTCTGGACCCCTCCTCCAGCCTAAGATGCGGCTGCTGCAATAGAGAGTGCGCCAATCTGGGCTACACTATCCATAAGGCCCACTAATCTGACCAAAGCATCCTGAAGTACCGGGGTAACAATAAACCCCTCTGGAACCTGAGTTGGTCCAGCTGGAACGGTCTAAGATGCAGCCCCCACATCAATCTCAATCTGGGGCTCCGCAGTTGGGGCTGCAGTATCGCGCCTAACACAATACTTTCTAGGCAAGCCAATGTTAGAAATTTACTAACCATTTTCCTTTATAGTTACTTACTCATAATAGACAACTCAAAATAAATACGAATCTAATATTTTCCACTAGATAACTTAATGAAATACTAATAATGATCAATGATTAAACCGAACCACGAACTAAATATATAGCTATAAAACTACCCAAGGGTCTGGTGTCACAATTCACGAACTACTAAGAATACTACAAATGATGGTTGAAAGAAGTATATATGTTTGTTTCAAACGAAATAAAACAACGTCCATAAAGTAAAGAGAAGACTCCAGGAATCTGCGGACGCCAGCATATCTACCTCGTGTCTCCGAACGAAAATGCTCAGCTACTAAAATCTCCTAACTCTGGCCGGTACCTGGATATGCACAAAAGAGTGCAGAGTGTAGTATCAGTACAACCGACCCCATGTACTGAGTAAGTGCCGAGCCTAACCTCGACGAAGTAGTGACCAGGCTACGACGGGGCATTAACTACATAAACTGTAAAAAATATATATAATGAAGCAAGAAAGAAACAGTAATAATAAACTCGATAACCAGTAACTTGTAATAGTAAATAAAAGAAACAACTCTGATAACTCTTTTCAAATGTCAATTATAATCGATTCCTCAAAATTCCAAGTTTCAATTTAAATCATAGTAAAATCAAAGTATGAAAACCTTTTTAATAAAACCGAAGTCTTCCAAATCCTTATTTTCGAAAATCAGTAAAACATAAATATTCACCCTTATCGCTCCTTGTTCCGGCGCGCAACCCGCTCCCACTTGTCCACCCATATTGCTCCTCCTTATATATATCACCTTTATTTCTCCTGTTGCAGCGTGCAACCCGATTCCACATATCCACCCTTATCACTCCTTATTGCGGCGTGCAACCCGCTCCCATCAGACATATCATATCAGCTTATTCATAAAAACTTTCACAATTCAGGCCAAGCCTTTCACAACATTTTTATATCAACAATTGTAAACAGAAGCTGTAAAACTCATAAACTTCATCAATTATCATTTCATAACGACGCCAACCGGAATTTATATACATATCGTAACACTGGCAACCAGCTCAATCCTTATGTAACACAACAAAACAAAAGAACATCCAACACTTCCAAAATACTTGAAGCAATACTTAACAATAAATAAATGAATCCAAATAGACATATAAACCTCAATGTTCATGAAATAATTAAGTCCAGAAGCAAATAATTGGAAACGAGAAAGGGATCATGTTTAACAGACCATTTGGTGGTGCATAGATACTCGTCACCTAACCTATACACCACACACATGCGAATTCACATAGCATTTAAGTTGGGAGATTTCTATTTCCTCAAGTCAAGGTTAAACCAAACACTTACCTCAAATTCGCAGGTCACTCACTGCTCAATTACCGTTTTTCCTTTCAAATTCACCTCCAACACACCCGAATCTAATCATAATTAGCTTGATATCAATAATTAAGGCTAAAGGAAGTAACTTTACTGAAAATTTATGATTTTCCTAAGTTTTCTCAAAAAAAGTTAAAACACGTCCCCGGGCCTGCCTGGTCCAGACTCGGGATTCAGACCAAATTACGTTTACCCATTCACCCCCGAACCGGAATATGCAATTAGTTTCGAAATCCGACCCCAATTTGAGGTTAAATTCGATTTTTACAAAATTCCCTAATTCTACCCAAACCCTCAATTTTTACCATGAAAATTATTCATTTTGGATAGAAAAGTGATGAAAAACATTGGGTAATTTAAAGATAATAGTTAATGAACACTTACCTATGATTTTGGAAGAAAAAGCCTTGAGAAAATCCCCCTAGGTCTTTTATCCTTGTGAAAAATAAGAGGAAAAAGGCTGGAGTTCAAATTAATATGAACTCACTTCCCGACCCTCGCACCTGCGGTGCTTGGGTCGCACCTACTATTGCGCACGTGCGAGAGAAAATCCGCTTCTGCGGAAAAGGAGCTATGGAGCTTGGGCAGCACGTGCGAACCTGCGCTGAAGGGTACGCACCTGCGGAAAATGGAGAACCCATGCTTGGTCGCGCCTGCTGCTTCCACTCGCACCTGCGGCCAAAGGAGCGCAGGTGTGAGCACACCAGAATTGGTGCACAAGCATATTTTTACAAGTTTAAAAACATCCCAAAGCCTACCCAAAACTCACTCGATCCCTCGGGGCTCTAAACCAAACATGCACGCCAGTATAAAAACATCATACGAACTTGCTCGTGCGATTAAATCATGAAAATAACGTCCAAAACTATGAATTTAACCTCAAAACTCATCATTTTTCTCAAGAACACTCAACTTTCACCATTTCTCAACCGGGCGTCCGAATCACGTCAATTCAACTCCGATTCTTACCAAATTTCATAGATAGGATGTAAACATTATAACAAACCATGTATCGAGCAACGTAACCAAAATACAGGCCCGATATCAACGATTTCAAACATTAATTCATTTCTTTATTTCATTAAGAATCCAGTAAAATAGATTCTTTCAAAAATTAATTTTTAAGGCTAGGGACCTAGGAATTTAGTTTCGGGCACATGCCCAAGTCCCATATTTTACTGTGGACCTCATGGGATCGTCGAAACACATATCCGGGTCCGTTTACTAAAATATTGAACAAAGTCAACTAAAACCAAATTTTAAATTCCAAAAATTACTATTTCTCATATTTTCACATAAAAGCTTTCCGGTTTCACGCCCGGACTGCGCATGCAAATCGAGGTAATTAAAATTAATAATTTTTTAAGGCTAATGAGCCTGGAATGGAGTCTTAATTTATAATATGACCCTTTGGGTCATCACAATCTCCACCTCTAAAACAAACGTTCGTCCTCGAACGGACATAGAAAATTACCTGAACTGGAAAACAAATGGGGACATCTACTCTGCATGTCCGACTTGGACTCCCAAGTAGCTTCCTCAACAGGCTGGCCCCTCCACTGCACTCGAACTAAAACGTAACTCTTTGATCTCAACTGACGAACCTACCAGTCTAGAATGGCTACCAGCTCTTCCTCATAAGTCAAATCTTTCTCCAATTGGACAGAGCTGAAATCTAACACGTGGGACGGGTCACCATGATATTTACGGAGCATAGATACATGAAATACCGGATGAAGTGAGGATAACCCTGGAGGAAACGCAAGTCTATAAGCTACCTCCCCCACTCTATCAAGAATCTCAAATGGCCCGATATACCTAGGGCTCAACTTACCATTCTTCCCAAATCTCATAACACCCTTCATGGGCGATACCCGAAGTAATACTCTCTCTCCAACCATGGATGCCACATCCCGAACCTTACGATCGGCGTAACTCTTTTTCCTAGACTGAGCTGCACGAAGTCAATCCTGTATAATCTTGACCTTATCTAAGGCCTCTTGAACTAAGTCTATACCCAATAACCGAGCCTCTCCTGACTCAAACCACCAAACTGGCGATCTACATCGTCTACCATATAATGCCTCATAGGGAGCCATCTGAATACTCGACTGATAACTATTATTGTAGGCAAACTTCGCTAACAGCAAGAACTGATCCCAAGAACCTCTAAAGTCAATAACACAAGCGCGGAGCATATCCTCTAAAATCTGAATAGTACGCTCAGACTGACCGTCCATCCGAGGATGAAATGCGGTGTTGAACTCAACTCGGGTACCCAACTCTCGCCCTCCAAAAGTGCGAGATAAACCGCGTACCTCGATCAGAAATGATAGACACGGGCACACCGTGAAGGCGAACGATCTCTTAAATATATATCTCTGCCAAACGCTCCGAAGTGTAAGTACTTGCCACTGGAATGAAATGTGCTGATTTAGTCAACCTATCCACAATAACCCAAACGACTTCGAACTTCCTCTGAGTCTGTGGGAGTCCAACAACGAAGTCCACAATGATATGCTCTCACTTCCAATCAGGAATCTCTATCTGCTGAAGTAAACCACCAGGTCTTTGATGCTCATATTTCGCCTGTTGGCAATTCAAACAACGAGCCATATAAGAAACAATATCCTTTTACATCCTTCACCACCATTAGTGCTGTCGCAGGTCCTGGTACATCTTGGCAGCACCCGGGTGAATAGAATACTTAGAACTGTGAGCTTCTTCAAGAATCAACTCACGAAGGCCATCAACATTAGGCACACATATACGACCCTGCAACTAGGGGTGGGCATTCGGTATTTCGGTTCGATATTTAATAATTTTGGTTCGGTATTTCGGTATTTGGTTTACCAATTGTGTATACAAAATACCGTACAAAAATATTTCGGTGCTGTTTGGTATTTATTATTTTGGTTCGGTACGGTTTCGGTTTAATATTTGGTGATAAAGAACAACGAAATGCTGATAAAAAGAACAACGAATTGTTGTTCCTAAACTTTAACATTGCACTAAAAAGGTAAAAATAGAGTGCTAGCCTAAAACTTTAACATGGCACTAAATAAAACACTTGAATTTGTTAATACCAACTACAACTAGTACCAAAAGTCCAACCTCCAAAATACCAAACGTAAATGATGCAGCAGAAAAGAACAAGCAACCAAACTTTAACATTATGCTGTCTGTTTACTTAGTGCAAGGACCAAAAGTCCAAACTCCAAAATACCAAACGTAATAGAAAAGAAATGCAGTAGAAAAGAAACTTTAACATTCTGCTATCTGGGCTCGTGCACATTTCCTCCGGAAGTTAGTTTCCCGTTACCGGCGAGGTGGCGACCACAACACCTTCATCTAAACTCAGGTCGAAGCTGAATCTCCGGCCAAATTTCCACCGGAATGTCAGTTTTCCATTACCGGCGAATACTTTGCCATGAAAATATCTGCACCTAACACTCAAGGTGAAAGCCGAATCTCCAGCATTATTTGCTCCGGAATGTTAGTGTCCCGTTTCCGGCGTCCACTCTGCGGTGGAAAAAACACCTTCAGCTAACACTCAACTGGTACCGTTGAGCTTTCTACGCTTATATATTTTGATACAGAACTCGGCGTTGCTAATTTGATATTGCTAATGGCCTAACCTAATGAGTAATGCCCTAATATTTAGATTTTAGAGGGGGTTGGGCAGTTGGGCTTGGGGCGACGGGCTGGGGCAGAAATAGGAATTAAATTAGAAAGTTGGGCTTGGGCACTTGGGGTTGGGCAGTGGGCAGTGGGCAGTGTAATATAGGGTCCAAAAAAATTGTCTTTAAAATTTTGGTATTTCGGTATACCAAAATTTCAAAATTATAATATCGAGGACCGTACCGAAAATGCAATACTGAATTAGACCTAAATACCGAATTATACAAAACCAAAATACCGAATTAATTCGGTCCGGTTCGAAATTCGGTTTTTCAGAGTTTATGCCCACCCCTACCTGCAACCTCAAAACACCATAATCTCCCACGGTAACCTTCTTGGCACCACCGTGCGGAACGGTGTCCCTAAGGACCATCAAGTGCGGGTCATCATCCTGGCGATCTCTGATACGCTCGAATAAGGAAGACCGAGCAAATGTACAAGCTAGAACATGGCTGGGCGAAATATCCAACCTCACGAACTGATTAGCCAATGTTTTAATATCTGAAGCTAACAGTCTCTCACCAACTGGAATACATGCAAGGCTGCCCATACTTACTGCTTTCCTACTCAATGCATCGGCCACCACATTGCCCTTCCCCGGATCATATAATATACTGACGTCATAATCTTTCAATAACTCTAACCATCTCCTCTGTCTCAAATTAAGATCCGTTTGCTTGAACAATTACTGGAGGCTACGATAATCCGTGTAAAACTCACATGACACGCATAAAGATAGTGCCTCCATATTTTCATTGCATGAACAATGGCTACCAACTCTAAGTCATGGACATGATAATTCTTCTCATGAATCTTTAACTGCTGAGACACATAAGCTATCACCCTGCCCTCGTGCATCAATACCGCTCCCAACCCAATACGGGAAGCATCTTTAATATACCGTGAAAGATCTTGAACCTGATGGTAACACCAATACTGGTGCTGAAGTCAAGGTTGTCTTGAGCTTCTGGAAGCTCGCCTCACGCTCATCCGACCATTTAAATAGGGCACCCTTCTGAGTCAGTCTCGTCATAGGGGGTGCTATAGACGAGAACCCCTCCACAAAACGACGGTAGTATCCTGCCAAACCCAAGAAGCTCCTGATTTTTGTGGTTGAAGTGGGTCTAGGCCGGTTCTTGACTGCCTCTATCTTCATAGAATCTACCTGAATACCCTCTGCTTATACGACGTGACCCTAGAAAGCTACTGAGTCTAACGAGAACTCACACTTTGAAAATTTTGCATACAACTTATTGTCCCTCAAACTCTGGAGTGCTATATGGAGGTGTTGTTCATGATCCTCCCAACTGCGAGAGTATATAAGAATATCATCAATGAACATAATTACGAAGGAATCCAGATAAGGCTTGAAAACTCGATTCATCAAATCTATAAAGGCTGCTAGGGCATTAGTCAAGCCAAAAGACATCACCAAAAATTCACAGTGCCCATACCTTGTCCAAAAGGCTGTTTTAGAAACATCGGACGCCCTAATCTTCAACTTATGGTAGCCCGGTGTCATATCAATTTTCGAAAATACACTGGCACCCTAAAGTTGATCAAATAGATCATCAATTCTCGGCAATGGATACTTATTCTTGATAGTAAATTTATTCAATTGTTGGTAATCTATACACATTCTCATCGATCCATCCTTCTTCTTTACAAACAAAACCGGTGCACCCCAGGGCGAGACATTAGGCTTGACGAAACCTTTATCAAGCAGGTCTTGCAACTGTTCTTTCAATTTTTGTGGGGCCATCCGGTATGGAGGAATAGAAATGGGCTGAGTGCCCGAAGCAACATTAATACAAAATTAATATCCCTGTCGGGTGGCATCCCCGGCAGGTCTGCAGGAAACACTTCGGGAAACTCCCAAACAATAGGCACTGACTCTATTGAAGAAATCTCGGCATAGAATCACGGATATGAGCCAAATAAGCCAAACATCCTTTCTCAACCATGCGATGAGCCTTTTCATAAGAAATCACTCTGCTGGGAGAATGACCAGGAGTCCATTTCCATTTTAATCGAGGCAATCCTGGCAAAGCTAAAGTAATTGTCTTGGCATGACAGTCCAAGATGGCACTATAACATGACAACCAATCTATGCTTAATATGACATCAAAATCGACCATGTCAAGAAGAAAAAGGTCTACACTAGTTTCAAGACCCTCAATAATGAATGCGCATAAAAAATATACACAATCTACAATAATAGCATCCCACACCGGCGTAGACACATAAACAGAGACACTCAAGGAATCGCGGGGCACCACCAAATATGGGGCAAAATAAGATGACACATAAGAATAAGTAGACCCCGAATCAAACAAAACTGAAGCATTTTTATTACAAACTGAAATGGTACTTGTGATAACTGCATCAGAGGACTCCGCCTCGGGTCTGGCTGGAAATGCATATAATCGGGGCTGGGCCCCACCACCCTGAACTGCGTCGCTGGGAGGACCTCTAAAAGGTGGTCCTCCACCTCTAACGGGCTGGCCACCACCTCTAGCGGGCTGGCCTCCACCTTTAGCATGCTGACCTCCACCTATAATATTTTGACCTCTACCTCTTACTACTTGACCCCTACCCCTAACTGGATGGGCAGGTTGTGCTGCAGCTGGTGCCGAAAATAAAGCACGAGAATTCTGGTACTGAGGCTGGCTACCGAAAATTTTGGACAAGATCTCCGATTGTGTCCTTGCTCACCATACTCATAACAACCATCCTGATATTGAGGCTAGCCCTTACGAACCGGCTGACCATGATAATAACTTTGAAGAGGAGGTGCTCTGATAGGGGCTGACTGATCAGAATAAGGCAAGTAAGATCCATGACCACCTGAAGCACCATGGGACTTCTGAAGTGTTGAATTAAATGGTCTGGAAGAATGGCCTCTACCTTGAGTATCTCCGCCTCCAGATGAGGCACCGCTGAATCTACCGGAATGGCGAGGTCTCGTGTCTGACCCGTGACCTCCCATACCGAGAACTATCTTAACTCTCCTGGCTGCATCCTGAAATAAAGTCTCAGTCCCTGTCTCCTTAGCCATCTGCAACCTGATGGGCTGGGCAAGGCCCTCAATAAATCTCCTAACCCTCTCTCTCTCTCAGTAGGACACAAAAGAATAGTATGCGGAGGAAAATCCACAAAACGATTACCATACTGGGTAAATGTCATGCCGCCCTGCTGAAGACGCTCAAACTGACGATGCTTCTCTTCTCTGGTAGTGATAGGCAAAAATTTCTCCAAAAAGAGGTGAGAAAACTAATCCCAAGTCAGAGCAGGCGACCAATTGGTCTAGTCAACAAATAATCCCTCCCCCATTTCTTGGCGGAACCAGTCATCTGAAACGTAGTGAAGTCGACCCCATTGGTCTCCAAAATACCCATATTATGAAGAACCTCATGACAGTTGTCCCGATATTCCTTAGGATCCTCTGAAGTAGCACCACTGAAGTGAACAGGGAAAAGCTTGATGAACCTGTCCAATATCCACAAAGCATCGGTGGACATATCTGCCCCATCAACGGACGGTGTTGGAGCAACTGGCTGAATTACCCCAACTGGATTGGCTGTTGTGGTTTGAATCTGAGGAGTAGTCTGATTAGGAATGTGGGTAATAGGCGTCTGGACCCTTCCTCCAGCCTGAGATGCGGCTGCTACAACAGGGAGTGCGCTAGTCTGGGCTACACTCTCCATAAGGCCCACTAATCTAACCAAAGCATCTTGAAGTACTGGGGTAGAAATAAACCCCTCTAGAACCTGAGCTGGTCCAGCTGGAACAGTTTAAGCAGGAGTCCCCCCATCAATCTCAGTCTGGGGCTCCATAGTTGGGGCTGCAATGGTCCAGACTTGGGATTCGGGCCAAATTACGTTTACCCATTCACCCCCGAACCTGAATATGCAATTAGTTTTGAAATCCGACCCCAATTGAAGGGCAAAATTTGATTTTTACAATAATTCTACCCAAACCCTCAATTTTTACCATGAAAATTCTTGACTTTGGATTGAAAAGTGATTAAAAACATTGGGTAATTGAAACAAAATAGTTAATGAACACTTACCTATGATTTTGGAAGAAAAAGCCTTGAAAAAATCACCCTAGGTCTTCTACCCTTTTGAAAAATAAGAAGAAAAAGGATGGAGTTCTAATTAATATGAACTCACTGCCAGACCCTCGCACCTGCGGTGCTTGGGTCGCACCTGCGATTGCGCACGTGTGGGAGAAATTCTGCTTTTGCGAAAAAGGAGCTAGGCAGCTTGGGCCGCTCCTGCGACTGCATTACCGCTTCTGCGGTCGCGCACCTGCGAAAAAGGGAGAACCCATGCTTGATCGCACCTGCAGCTTCCGCTCGCACCTGCGGCCAAAGGCGCGCAGGTGCAGGCACACCAGAACTGGTGCACCAACAGATTTTTACAAGTTTAAAAACATCCCAAAGCCTACCTGAAACTCACTCGAGCCCTCGGGGCTCTAACCCAAATATGTGCGTAAGTCTAAAAATATCATACGGACTTGCTCGTGCGATTAAATCATGAAACTAACGCCCAAAACTATGAATTTAACCTCAAAACTCATCATTTTTCTCAAGAACACTCAACTTTCACCATTTCTCAACCGGACGTCCGAATCACGTCAATTCAATTCCGATTCGTGCCAAATTTCATAGATAGGATGTAAACATCATAACAAACCTGTATCAAGATCTATAACCAAGATACGGGCCCGATACCAATGGCTTCAAATATTAATTCATTTTTTATTTCATCAGGAATCTAGCAAAACAATTTCTTTCAAAAATTGATTTTTAAGGCTAGGAACCTCAGAATTCAGTTTCGGACATACGCCCAAGTCCCATATTTTACTGCGGACCTCCCGGGATCATCTAAACACAAATCCGGGTCTGTTGAATAAAAATGTTGAACAAAGTCAACTAAAACCAAATATTGAGTTCCAAAATTACTATTTCTCATATTTTCACAAGCTTTCCGGTTTCACGCCCAGACTGCGTACGAAAATCGAGGTAATAAAATTAATCTTTTTTAACGCTAATGAGCCTGGAATGGAGTCTTAATTTATAATATGACCCTTTGGGTCATCACACTATGAGGACTAGTTTCTCATAGCGGCTCCTTATCCATTCTGCGTCGCTGAGTTCGTCTTCTTGTATGATTCTCAAAGAAGGAATTACTACCTCGG